>JAXIVD010010744.1:0-7500 GCA_036785275.1 Cancer borealis
TATGTATGTGTGTATGTATGTATGTATGTATGTATGTATGTGTATATATAGGGCGAGTTGCCAAGCAGTAAATAAAAGGCATCTTGGGGTGTGTTATTTACAAGTCTAAAGCCTAAGTATGACGGGGATTGAAATGATGTGGTGACGGGGGGGGGGGGGGGGGGGTGATGGGAGGGAGGGATTGTGGTGATGCAAGGGGGGGGGGGGGGAGTGTGTGGTGAGAGGGAATTGCAGCAACCTTACTTAACCTAATCTATCCTTTACGTTAGCAAGGTAAGGTTAGGTAAGATAAGGTTAGGTAAGGTAGGGTTAGGTAAGGTAGGGTTAGGCTAGGTAGGGTTAGGTAAGGTAGGGTTAGGTTAGGTAAGGTAGGGTTAGGTTAGGTAAGGTTAGGCAAGGTAGGTTAGGTAAGGTAGGGTTAGGTAAGGTAAAGTTAGGTAAGGTAGGGTTAGATAAGGTAGGGTTAGGCAAGGTTAGGTTAGGTTAGGTAAGGTAGGGTTAGGTTAGATAAGGTTAGGCAAGGTAGAGTTAGGTTAGATAAGGTTAGGCAAGGTAGGGTAGGTTAGGTAAGGTTAGGTTAGGTTAGGTTAGGTAAGGTAAGGTAAGGTTAGGTAAGGTAAGGTAAGGTTAGGTTAGGTTAGGTAAAGTTAGGCAAGGTAAGGTTAGGTTAGGTAGGGTTAGGTTAGGTAAGGTTAGGTAAGGTAAGGTAAGGTTAGGTTAGGTTAGGTGATGCTGGGCAGTTGTGAGCATGACACCAATCACGAGGTTCAGAGTGTGCGGGGAAATAGCTGCTTGTAGGCTCTCCGGTGGTGATGCAAGGGTGTGTGTGGTGATGCAAGGGTGTGTGGTGACGTGAGGGAGGGAGTGTGTGGTGACAGGGAGTGGTGATACAAGGGAGGGAGTGAGGGAGGGAGTGGTGATGGGAGGGAGTGAGGGAGTGAGTGACCTGAAACACAACTATGAATGCAGGAAAATGTAATGAATAATGAATGACAAAACTAAAGGGATGAATAAGCTGCATTGAATGAAAACAACACTAGTAAATTATTCTAATGGTAAACAAAAGGGATGAAGGTGATAATGGGTGTTAATTAAGGGGTAATCAAGGTATGGTAATGAGGTGTGTGTGTGTGTGTGTGTGTGCAGAATGTGACTCTTAATTATTAAAGCACATATGTTTTGAATCAGCAAATACAGCTTAATAAAGTTCACGGTGTACATCTATAAGTGTGTACGTATAATGCGTGTACGTATAATAGCGTAGCGTTCATAGCACAGCGCGTACATAGGGATCACGTTGATTTTGTTTAGTTTATAGTTAAGTTAAGTTAGGTTAGGTTGGGTTAGGTTAGTTAGGAAGGTGATGTTAGGTTAGGTTAGTTAGTAGGTTAGGAAGGTGAAGTTAATTAGTGCGTGAGATTATTTTTTTAACGTTTTTTTTTACACACACACATACGCACACACACACGCGCACACGTTTAAGTAAGTGAAATTTATAAGTTTTTTTTTTTCGTGTGTTATTTATATAGAAGCCACTTAAGTGTGTGTGCTTTTAGGTTACTTATAAGAGTTTGTTTAAGTGTTAAGTGGAAACAGGATATATATAAATGTAGGGTAAAGTCTATTAGCCATTATGTTCATTAAATGGCTTGATTGGTGATTAGTAAATTAGTAAAATATTCTTGTTTAAATTATTCTGTGTCTCTGTTCGAATTTTTGGTCATTTTTGTAATTATTTTCCTTAATTTTTGAGTTTATTAATTTTTTTTTTTTTTTCTTTGTTCAAAATTCTGACTTAACATTTTTTTTTTTTTTCTCCCTCATTTCAATTCTTCCCACTTGTTCAAAATTCTAACTTTAACATTTTTTTTTTCACCCCAATGTTCACCCCCCCCCCCCCCCCCCCCAAAAAAAAAAAAAAAAAAAAAAAAAAAAAGTCCTCCCAAATAAATGCAAAAATGAAAATGTCCAAAAAAAAAATAAAATAAAAAATAAGGCCACTCCCTCCCCAGAAAAAAAAATAAAAGCCCCCCCCCCCCAGATGTCTCCAAAAATGTCCCCAAACAAAAAATAAAAATAAATGCGTCACAAACATTACCATTTAAACACATTTTTGGGGGAACAGACTGAAATAGCCCAAAATAATCACCAATCTCATTAAGACCCCCAATTAAGGGAACATACAGTAATTAGTGGTTGAAAATGTTCTAATATACCTTAATCATCACCAATCACACACCTAAATAGGGTATAATTAGTGGTTTAAAACGTCCCAAATCACACCTTAATTATCACCTCACTTGGACAATTTTAGGGACATAATTAAAGGTTGAAAATGTCCCAACACATCTTAATGACCCTAATTAGACACCTTAAAGGGCATAATTAGTGTTTAAAATATCTCAAAATACAATCTCCCCTTAGATCAACCCTAATTATACATCTCATTAGGGATATCCAATGCCCTACGCCATACCTTAATGATTACTTAATTAAATGGACACCTTTTAATTACCTCACATTTGGCAGACAAACCCAACCCAACCTTACCCTAACCTAACCTAACCTACCACTACAACCACCACCTACCACTACCACTATAACCTAACCTAAACCTATTACTGCAGTACCTAACCCTATCTAAACCAGGCTGTAGGAAGTAGGTAGCAGTAGCAGTAGCAGTAGTAGTAGTAGTAGTAGTAGTAGTAGTAGTAGTAGGAGTAGTAGGAGAGAGTACAAACTACCTACCTTACAACCTCAAACCCGCTATCCTGCACAGACATCCTACACAGCACACAGTCACCAATAGAAGGACTTTGATAGGAATCCTGAAGCCGTGGATATCCAAGTACTAGCTGTCTCAATGAAGGATCCACTCGGGGCCATGGCTGAGCTGGCGTCCTTCACCTCAAGGTCCTCCTCGGGTAAGTATTCAGGTAATTCCTCGACAGGTGAGGTGGTGTCGGTGGGTGTCTTGCCCAGGGGTATGATTGCCTGTAGGGTGAATATTTTTTTGTGTATATTTTTTTATTATCATTATTTATTTATTTTTATTTTTTTATTATTATTAATTGGGTTGAATTTTTTTTTTTTTAGATTTTTTTTTTTCGATTATTGAATTGATTTTTTTTTTCGTTTTGATTAATTTTTTTCCAGTTTTTTTTTTTTTTTCGTTTTTTTTTTTTGGAATATTGGGTTGACTTTGATGATTTTCTTTATTTTTTTTTCGTTTCAAATAAAAAAAATAATGATTAAGAGGTCAAAATAAGGTCATATACAAGGTCACATTATCCTAACCTAACCTGACCTCTATCCTATTTTCATCAATTTTATGTTTATATCAATATTTTTCGTTTCAACTAAAAAATAATGAATAAAATGTCAAAATAAGGTCATATATTAGGTCAAACAAGGTCAAACAAGGTCACAATAACACACCTCCTCTCCATTCTCGTCCATTGTGACCTGTTGGGCAGCAAGGGTCTCAGTTCTGGCCACGGCTGCCGCTAGCTTCTCCACGGAAAGGTCGCGCTTGACCCGACACGTGACCCTTGACTTGGTGAGGTCAAACACAATGCTGATGAGACCTCGGACTCGCACCAGCTCCTCCTCCACCCTCTGACGGTGCTCCTTGGGGGGGGAGGGTGTTAATATCTACTACTATTACTATTATTACTACTACTACTATTACTACTGCTACTATAATTAATACTCCTACTTCTACTATTATCATTATTATTACTACTACTACTATTACTACAACTACTACTACTGCTACTATTATTATTATTACAACTACTACTACTATTATTATTATTACAACTACTACTACTATTATTATTATTACAACTACTACTACTATTATCATTATTATTACTACTACTACTATTATTATTATTATTACAACTACTACTACTATTATCATTATTATTACTACTACTACTATTATTATTATTACTACAACTACTATTGCTGCTACTATTATTATTATTACTACTACTACTACAATTATTACTACTCTTACTCCTACTACTACCACCATCACAACCACCACCACCACCACCACAAAAACAAACAACACACCACCACCACTACCACCACCACAAGTAATGGTGACCGCCGCACAATAGTTACCTGATTCACCATACCCTTGATGTACAGTGTCACTATCTTCGCCTTGGAATTGTGAAGGCCAAGGAAGGTGTCTCTCTTCTCCTTGGAGGTGTGCGCTTCTGTCTCCTGCACCTAGAGGGAGAGAAAGGGGGGTGAGGGAGAGAAGGGGGGGATGGGGGTGAGAGAGAAAGAGAGAAGTATATGAGAAAGAAAGGAAGGAAGGGAGGAAGAAGAGAGAGTGAGAGTGAGAGTGAGAGTGAGAGTGAGAGTGAGAGTGAGAGAGAGAGAGAGAGAGAGAGAGAGAGAGAGAGAGAGAGAGAGAGAGAGTTAATTATTCCTTACTTTCTCTATCTATCTATCGTCTTTTTTTTACTCTGCATATTTTCATTTCTTGCTCCCTTTTTCTTTTTCTTTCTATTACTACTACTACTACTACAACAACAACAACAACAACTATAACTACAACTACAACTTACATTCTTAACCTTATCAATCTTCTCACTCTTCGTCACATCTTCAACCTCAACCTTCTTCGAATTATCAACTTCATCTGCTGGCTTGGAGGAGGAGATGGAGGGGGAGGCGTGTGTGGTGGGGGTGGAGGAGGAGGCGGAGGAGGCGGAGGAGGAGGTGGAGGTACCGGTGGAGCCTCCTACTTTAATGTCTTGAGGTTGTGGAGTTTTGGTCTGTTTGGCAAATTGTAGACAAGTGAAGAGGCTGGCGGATTTTTCTCGGAGTTCCTTGCTGTAGTTGTCATCGTCTCTGTGGTGGTGGTGGTGGTGGTGGTGGTGGTGGTGGTGGTGGTGGTGGTGGTGGTGGTGGTGGTGGTGGTAAGGTGAGGTAAGTTAGGTTAGGAACAGGTTATGTTATGTTATGTTAGGTTTGGTGCAGAATGTTACTATTTTTGAATGTGATGCAAATTGTTTGATATGTTTAGATTGTTTGGCGCCAAGAATACGAGTCAATTTTGTGATTACTCTGATATTAAACACTGTAGCCACTAATGTCAAGTATATTGATTCAGTTGTAGTCTGGCAGCCAGGGTGGAACAGTGTTTGATATGAGAGTAATCACAAAACTGAGTCCACCATCGTGTTCTTGGCGCCAATGAATCTTTATATAACAATTTTCATCACTTTCAAAACTAGTAACATTTTGAACCAAAATTGCCAAGGTACACCCTTAGGATTTTGATGATAAATGTTTTTTTTTTTAATTACTCAAAAACTATGAGGTTTACGTAAATAATGTATGGAATATATAAGATAGAACATAAAATTCCCTTTCTTATGAGCTACAAGACAATGTATTCAAATTTCAAACAACTGAAAAAAGTATAGATTTGTGTTGATCAAAAAAATTTTCATCACACATTATTTCTCCAAAACAGTGTGCGTAATCAAGACAATTATCTAAGCTTAGAATACAACTTTTCAAGCTTAACCATTTTGATTCTTTAAAAGTTTCCCGTAGGACTGATAGTTAAGCAGCAAAATTATAAAAACTCACTTCCACCCCAATTCTGATCCATGTTTAGGACCAAAAAAATGTTTAAATTTAAATTCATGACAGATGCGAGAAATATAATATTAATAAAAATGTGTTGATGTTACAATGCACAATGAGACTTGTTAATGAAGTGTTAATGTTACAGTAACACAGACTTACTTAGATGTCACTCAACAACAAACAAAACATTATATAAACACTTTCATAAAATTATTAAAGTATTATAACAATCTAGAAACCAAAGAAAACATTAATAAACAATGAAATAAACAAAAAGGTAAATAATTGAATAATATTGTATAATTACTATCTATCTAAGTACTTAAGTAATTAAACCACTACTTTACTGTTAATTAAGAGTTATTTAACGGAAGGAAGGAAGAATACTTGTATGTTAGGCTCAGATTATATTAAATTACTCCTTTTTAAACACACACACACACACACAAACGCACACAAACACCCCCCCACACACAGACACACTCACTCGGTAACACTCTGCAGGGACTCGAGGACGCCAAAGGTATTAGCCAGCGAGGGCCGGCACTCCTTAGCCTCTGCGATGAGTGCCAATGTCTCCACTGCCAGCTGGACCAACATACCCTCACCCTCCGCAACCACATACGCCAAGAACTGGATGCATGTGCGGTCCTGTGGATGAGTGAGTGGATGAGTAAGTGGATGAGTAAGTGGATGGTTAGGTTTGGTTAGGTTTGGTTTGGTTAGGTTTGGTTAAGTTTATGTTAGATTAGGTTAGGTTAAGTTTAGGTTAGGTTAAGTTTATGTTAGATTAAGTTTAGGTTAGGTTAGGTTTGGTTAGGTTAGGTTAGGTACTGAGTTAGGAAGTTTAGGTTAGGTTAGGTACGAAGTTAGGAAGGTTAGGTTAGGTTAGGTTAGGTACGGAGTTAGGAAGGTTAGGTACGGAGTTAGGAAGGCATGGATGATTTAGTAGATACAGGTTAGGTTAGGTATGTACATAAGGTAAGGTAAGGTAAGGTAAGGTAAGGTAAGGTAGGTTAGGTTAGGTTAAGTTAGGGTAGGTTAGGTTAGGTTAGAGTAGGTTAGGTTAGAGTAGGTTAGGTTAGGTTAGGTTAAGATAGGTTAGGTATGGGTAGGGTAGTTATGTGAGTGCTTACCAAGGCCAGAGCGAGTCGTTTGGTGGGGTCGTTTGCTAGTTCCTTGTAAGCTTGTATTGTTGCCTCGGCCGCTGCTCCTAACTCTATCTCACCCATCACGCTGGCTGGGCAGGGGATGGAGAGAGAGAGAGAGAGAGAGAGAGAGAGAGAGAGAGAGAGAGAGAAAACACAATATATTACATGCAGTTTATTTTTTTCATTAATATTCAACGAGTTTTATTTATTCGTTAATCAAAATTATTCATGATTTTCTACCACGAACAAAATAGGCTGCCGTACCCGTAAGTGCTTGGTTATAGATACGGCACGTGCCTAACTATGGGGTATAGCGGTAAGACTGCCGTATCTATAAGCACATATATATAGAAAAAAAGAGAGAGAGAGAGAGAGAGAGAGAGAGAGAGAGAGAGAGAGAGAGAGAGAGAGAGAGAGAGAGAGAGAGAGAGAGAGAGAGAGTATAGGTAAGATGGAAATACAAGATATAATAAATTGGACAAAATAAAAATAAAAAATTTAACCTAACCTAACTTAACCAAAAAATAAATAAAAAAAATTAATACAAATATAAATATATATATATATATATATATATATATATATATATATATATATATATATATATATATATATATATATACCATTATTAAAACTTCACACGCCATTTTAAACATTACTTCATGATTATAAACCTTAATTACGGTAAAAAAAAAAAAAAAAAAAACACAATTAATATATATACTTA
>JAXIVD010010745.1:5000-12727 GCA_036785275.1 Cancer borealis
AACAATAACCCCTCTCGACTCAAATAACACCCTGCAAAGTAGCCTCCCGCGAGGGGACTCCGTACAGTGCGTTATATGAGTCGTAATTAATTAACACTAAGACGGGATTACTCCTCGTCTGTGTTATCAAACAAAAGGGCCCAGATGATATGCTCTCTCTCTCTCACAATGACGACAACGAAGACAACGCCGACAAAACAGACAACGCAGAAACTACTTCCCCAGACTCAAAAGTCTGACAATGTCCAGAACCTCCTTGCGAGAACTTTCTGGACACAAACCTAGGTGGAGTTACCTCAGGCAAGATGTTAATTATACAGCCAAACACTCTCAGCTCTCGGCACAGTAACCTAGTCCTCGTATAGACAGGGACTTACTAGCTACACAAATTACCCCTGAATTAACTAGGCCAGTCTTAAAACCCACTCCCTTAAATATGAGGAGGTTACACACGGAATAATGCCAAATTGAGGAGAGTGAACGAGCGGAGACGTGTTCGTAGTGGCTGCTAGCTAGTAACTGAAACTCTCACGGCATCTCAGCTCCCATCTACCCAGGCAGAGATGCCAACTCGTACGACCGGCGCGCCGTGTTTCTCACACACTGCTCCGTCTCGACGCATAGCCTAATAATTTCTCTCTTTTACAAACTCACTGCTCCGCTCATAAGCAACATAGAACAATGAAAAACATATGAGAGGATGCAGAACAAAACGATCTACAAGACAAGATATTTTGCAAAACAGAGAAGAAAGAAGGAAAGTCAGGAAAATTAGGAGAACGAGGAAGCAGAAGTTAAAGTATCACTGAGCAAGACTCGCCTTAATACTTTCTGGCAACTCTTCACCCACGACTGCTCGTCTGTTCCCGCCACGCAGGCTCCCACGCCTCCTCCAACCAGCCGCGTGGGTCCCGTAACACAAAGGCGTAACACACCGACTCGTCACGTAGACATGTAGCCTCGTGAGGCTAACAATTCCCGTTCTTTCTCGCCACATACTTTGCTTCCCCACTAACACAAAGGATGTAATTCTCTTCCAGGCCTAGCCGTACTCAGCTGACACAAAACGCACTCCCACATATGTGGAAAGCACACACCCTCTACGACACCTCGCATGCCTTTCCACTCCTTCTCCTCAGAGAAACTTCACTCTACGTCCACGGGGCCGGACTAACCCTCTCCAGTCGACACTACTGTCACTGATAGAGCCATCAACGAGTGTCATAGCCTAAGCGTAGCCTTCTTCCTTATCATCCTCTTCTTCTTCCTCCCGGTTCGCCTCAGAGAATCTTCATTCCTCTGTCGGGCCTGACTCTCGTTTTCCCCAGACGATGTTATGGTGACAGGCGGGGCCCGCAACACGCCCCCCCTTAAAGGAAAAGTTTTGTAAGCCTCACAGACTTGCAAAATTTTTAAGCAGCAAGAGTGACTCCCTGGCCCGCAACAAGCAGTCGGCCACCATCTTCTCTGCCCTCTCGGCCATGAAACAGGCCATCTCCCCGGCAAGGTCCGTGAAAGGAACCTGCCACTCGTACTCTTACCAAGTACACCTTTCCCACGGCCACGTCCTCTCCCACGGCCAGGAGAATTCACAGACTAGAAGTCAAGAGGAAGCATAACCTTCTTGCACCCAGGATGTACTTCTTCTTCATCGGGGTTCGCACCTTCCTCGGGGGTCTGCTCTGGTATTTCGGCAGAAGTGTCAGTGTTCCTTAGGGGTTGCGTTCAGCTGTTCTTCAATCTGGTCTCGGTCAGAGCCCCAGTCGAAATACACAGAGCCTCCGCGCTTATCCCTGGGTTTCACCCCGGTGATAATCCCTTCCCTCTGACAGTGAATCTTCTTCTGCACTCCTCCCAGGTGCTGCAACCTCTCCCCAAGCAGCACACCGCACTGCCCCCAGTGCTCTGCGGGTACCACCAATCCCGAGCCCAGAACCTTGGTAATCTTCTCCCCTAGTGCAAAGGTACCATACTTGGCCTTCTGCTCATAGTATCTTCTCTTCTTCGGCGCTGCTCCAAGATGGTGCGGAGCCACCTCCAGCGACTTCACCACTCCTTCCCGAGTACGTAATCCGTTCCTCAGGAATGACTCCGGGCGGTCAGAGTGGGGAGCACACCAGGCTTCCATCAACAAGTCCAAAGGACCACGCACCCGGTGCCCAAACACCAACTGAGTCAGGATCCTGGTGGAAGAAGGATCCACAGCGGGAATAGGATACAGGGTTGCAGCAGGGGGATTAAAGTTGGGTATGTCCACCATCTGACAGGTGTGACAACTCCTCAGCAACTCAGTAATCTCTCTGGCCATACCAGGCCACCAGAAATTGCCCCGCAGGCGGGCGAGAGTTTTGTGGACACCCAGGTGTCCAGCCATAGGTCCCTCATGTGCTAACAGCACCAGGGCCTCCCTCAAATCCTGAGGCACTACTATCTGTAGCACTTCACTCCCATCACTCTCCCTCGACCTGCGGTGTAACACCCCCTTCTGCAACAGAAACTCCTCTGCTCCCCTTATCTCCTTTCCTACTTTAGCAAAACAAGGGGCCAATTCCGGGTCCCCTTTCTGTCCCTTGATGAGAAACGCCGGCTCAATACAAGTAAGGTCGGACGGGACCACAGGATCTGTCGGAAGGGGCGGTGCCGACACTTTCCTGGTTCTGTCCCGGGGTCTGAGGCGTGACGTGGACTCATCCACCACTTCCTCATCGGCCAAAATGGGTGGACCCTCCAGGTGGGCCTCACCCGTCAGACAGTCACCAGACAAGGGAACAGCCTGTTCCCTGTCTCCGGTACACTCTGCAGGGGTGGGAGTCTCCAACTCCCCCGCAGAGATGGAAGTCTCCTCTCCCTCAGAGGTGACCCCCAACAAACTGTCTGACACACCAGGCTGGGGCCCGGGCTGAGTACCGAGACCTACAGCCTCACAACCAGGAAACACCACCGCGTGGGTGCTTCCTTCGAGGTGCCCCGCAGGGTGAGGAATACCAACATTAGACTCCCCGACCCTCAACACTCCTTCCTCACCCTCGGCGACTACCTCTACCGAGTCAGGTGCTTCCATGGGTGGCTCTGCACATCGGCAGAAAGCCCCCACACCTTGACTCCCTGGAAAGCCCGGCTCTGGCTCTTCCAGTCCACAAACACTGCTCTCTTTTGTCGGTAACTCTGCTGTGTCGCAGTCAGCCCCTAGAGTAGCAGCCGGTTCCACCCGTCTAGCCTGAGACCGGATGACAATCCCAACAACCTCTTCCTCACTGTCCTCCATCACCGGTGACCCTGCTTCCTTGCAGTCGGCCCCAGGAGCGGCAGCTTCTTCGTCACCACTGTTCTCCTCCTCCGGTAGCCCTGCTCTGTCGCAGTCGGTCCCAGGAGCAACAGCCTGCGTCATCCTTTCGGTCTGCGACCGGGTGACAACAGCAACAGGATCGGGCACACTATGCCCCGACTCCTCAGAGACCTCACCTCCCGTAGGGGTGGGCACCCAAACTCTCCCTTCAGCTAGGTCATTTCCTAGCATGAAATCAACACCTGCCACAGGCAGTTGTTCCGCCACTGCCACTTGAGCCGAAGTGGTGATCAGTGGACATGACAGCTTCATCTCAGCCGTCACAAACTTCTCGACATCGTTGAGGCCCCTACACAACACTGGCTTCGAAGAAGTCAACTTAGTCCCGGTGACATTGCGGCACAGACTGTTGTGCGCCCGTGTCTCGTAAGAAAGTGACAGGATACTTGTTCCCGTTAATCTCAACAGTGCCCCCACACAGAAATGGGCGACACCAGTCCAGCTCCGAGTCAGCTGGAGTCACAGAAGCAACAACAGGGGGGGAAACAAGTGAGTCTGCCTGAACCCCCTCCTCACAATCCAACACAGGCCCATCAAAAACTTTCTCTCCTTCATGAACCTTAGGAGCGAGCAGCCTCTCCTCACGACCCTGGTCAGGCCACACCAGTAAGGCAACTGGTTTCTGGGGTGTTTTGGAGGGGCCCGCTGTCACAAGTTTGGGACATTGAGATCGAAAATGCCCCTTGGCATGGCAGTTATAGCACGCGGGCTGGTTATCATACTTGGGAGTACTAAAAGTCATTTTTCCTCCTGACCCTCCCTCTGGCCCTGAAGGGGCAGCGGGGGATTGAGACTTACCGAACCCGCTCTTATTGCCAAAGTCGTGACTGCGGGGAGGGGAACGTGGAGCACCAGAACCAGCACTGCCACCGCCCCCTGGCCCTCGTGGTCCTCCCTCCTTAAATCCACCGCCAGCACGAGGCTCCGAGCGATGGGCTAACACATGGTCGTCAGCCCAGGTGGCATCCTCCTTCAGCGTCTTAAAACGCTTTTCCCCGAGGAGAGGCACCAGTTCCTTATCAGCAGCATTGATGAACTGCTCCATCACCATTAACTCCTCCAGGTCGCGGAGAGTATCCACTCCCTCACTCATAATCCATCTCTTAAATGCCTGCTCTAAATGGCGGGCACACTCGAGGTAAGAATCACCAGGTCTTTTTCTTCCACCTCGGAACCTTAGGCGATAGGCTTCGGGCCGCAGCTCGTAAGCCCTCAATATGTCAGCCTAAAAGTCCTCATAGCTTTCCAAATCCTTTACCGACATATTGTCGTATGCCTCCAATGTCCTGCCTTTCAGCTTATTGGCCACAAGACCAACCCATCTTCCTTCTGGCCAACCAAACTCAGCCGCCTTCTTTTCAAACCTCCTGAACCATTCTGCTACCTTCTGTTCATCAAAATCAGGAATGAGCTGCAGACTCCTTACCATCTGGCGCTCAACTGAGTTCTCTCCTTCTCCTCCCCTATGGGTTGAGTTGGCCCCAAGTCTAGATCATTTCCACTCAAATTCTCTATGCTTCTCCACCTCCAACCTTCTGACTTCCAGGTCTAACCTTCTCGCTTCTCTCCTCTCTTCTGATTATAATTCCAATCTTCTAGCCTCTCTCCTCTCTTCAGCTTCTAACTCCAACCTCTTCATTTCTAATTGGAATCTCAATTCCTCCGCCATTCCGACTGACTGGAGATTGTCAGTAACACTGGCAGCTGGGCTCACTCTCCTTAAACCCATTACGTTCTCAAAAGAACCAACACGGCCCGATGTATGCTGCAGGGGCTGTTCAAGCATTTCCTGAGCAAAGTTTAATCGTCCTGCAGTACTATGCTCACTAACAGGCCTTTCTTCACCTAGGCATGGCTATTCACAAACGCCACGTACAGGACTGGTTTGGGCCGAGCCATCCTCAAGGGGAGTAATTACATTACGTTGCTCTTCCATTGTCACAGTGTGTGTGGGCTCACACTAACAATACACTAACACTGTTTTCCTACTCACTGTAATCCTTTAGAATCCTGGTGAGGTCGCCAATTTTGTTACGGTCACACCGTAAGGACACGGTTCTTATGCGTTAGTGCCGGGTGTCCTCTTATGAACAACCCAGTCACAACCACGTTACGGGAGTGTACGAACTGTAATGCTGATGTTTATACGTCCTTTTAACCCACCAAATGACAAGGAAAGTCGACTATCCCGTAGGACTAGTCATTCCGAGGGCCACTCGCCGGTGGCTGGACAATAGGCTATAAACAAGATGTGCCTGGTCAAGGAACCTATGCACTCTTAGCCCCCAAACACAGTTCGCCAGTTCTTTTAACCCTCCAAAGAACAAGGAATCTCCCAGTCGTAAACACCTTCTCCTCCTTACATTCTAAAGAGACTTACAGCGAGCACAAGATTACAGTGCCTAGACAAGAAGCTATCGCTCCAACCTAAATACAGCCTACAAGGTGTCTTTCCACCCAATTCTGGTTGAACAATAACCCCTCTCGAGTCAAATAACACCCTGGAAAGTAGCCTTCCACGAGGGGACTCCGTACAGTGCGTTATATGAGTCGTAATTAATTAACACTAAGACGGGATTACTCCTCGTCTGTGTTATCAAACAAGAGGCCCCAGATGATAGGCTCTCTCTCTCTCTCTCTCTCTCTCTCTCTCTCTCTCTCTCTCTCTCTCTCTCTCTCTCTCTCTCTCTCTCTCTCTCTCTCTCTCTCTCTCTCTCTCTCTCTCTCTCTCACAATGAGGACAACGAAGAAAACGCCGACAAAACAGACAACGCAGAAACTACTTCCCCAGACTCAAAAGTCTGACAATGTCCAGAACCTCCTTGCGAGAACTTTCTGGATACAAACCTAGGTGGTTACCTCAGGCAAGATGTTAATTATACAGCCAAACACTCGTCTCAGCTCTCGGCACAGTAACCCGGTCATCGTATAGACAGGGCCTTACTGTCTAGCTACACAAATTACCCCTGAACTAACTAGGCCAGTTTTAAAACCCACTCCCTTAAATATGAGGAGGTTACACACGGAATAATGCCAAATTGAGGAGAGTGAACGAGCGGAGACGTGTTTGTAGTGGCTGCTAGCTGGTAACTGAAACTCTCACGGCATTTCAGCTCCCATCTACCCAGGCAGAGATGCCAACTCGTATGACCGGCGCGCCGTGTTTCTCACACACCGCACCGTCTCGACGCATAGCCTAATAATTTCTCTTTCACAAAATCACTGCTCCGCTCATAAGCAACACAGAACAATGAAAAACATATGAGAGGATGCAGAACATAACGATCTACAAGACAATATACTTTGCAAAACAGAGAAGAAAGAAGGAGAGTCAGGAAAATTAGGAGAACGAGGAAGCAGAAGTTAAAGTATCACTGAACAAGACTCGCCTTAATACTTGCTGGCAACTCTTCACCCACGACTGCTCGTTTGTTCCCGCCACGCAGGCTCCCACGCCTCCTCCAACCAACCGCTTTGGTCCCGCAACACAAAGGCCTATCACACAGACTCGTCACGTAGACATGTAGCCTCGTAAGGCTAACAATTCCCGTTCTTTCTCGCCACATACTTTGCCTCCCCACTAACACAAAGGATGTAATTCTCTTCCAGGCCTAGCCGTACTCAGCTGACACAAAACACACTCCCACATATGTGGAAAGCACACACCCTCTACGACACCTCGCATGCCTTTCCACTCCTTCTCCTCAGAGAAACTTCACTCTACGTCCATGGGGCCGGACTAATCCTCTCCAGTCGACACTACTGTCACTGGTAGAGCCCTCAACGAGTGTCATATTCTCAGCGTAGCCTTCTTCCTTATCATCCTCTTCCTCTTCCTCCCGGTTCGCCTCATAGAATCTTCATTCCTCTCGTCTTCCCCAGACGATGTTATGGTGACGGGCGGGGCCCGCAAAAAAATGTATATATATATATATATATATATATATATATATATATATATATATATATATATATATATATATACACATATATACACATATATACATATATATATATATATACATATATATACATATATATATATATATATATATATATATATATATATATATATATACATATATATACATATATATACATATATATATATATATATATATATATATATATATATATATATATATACATATATATATATATATATATATATATATATATATATATATACATATATATATATATATATATATATATATATATATATATATATATATAATATACATATATATATACATATATACATATATATATATATATATATATATATATATATATATATATATATACATATATATATACATATATATATATATATATATATATATATATATATATACATATATATATATATATATATACA
>JAXIVD010010746.1:0-5000 GCA_036785275.1 Cancer borealis
GGAGGGAAGGTCTTGATCTGGGCCGACATGAGCCTATCTCGATGGCTCCCAAGTGAGGTATTCTGGGATGAGAGCAATGCGAGGGACTGAAGGGAAGGCTAAATGGAGTGAGCGTAAAGGGTGGAGGTAAAGGGATGGAGGTAAAGGGTGGAGGTAAGGGGTGAAGGTAAAGGGGTGGAGGTAAAGGGGTGGAGGTAAAGAGAGAATCCAAACTAAAGGGAGGACAAGAAAAGTGGCGGGAATAAAAGACTCAATAATAAAAAGGAAAATGATAAGAAGGGAGACAGGAGTAGAAATCCAAATAAAAAAAGTATACATATAAAAAAAAAAATCACAGAGAGAGAATGAGAATGAGAGAGAGAGAGAGAGATAGAGAGAGAGAGGAAGGGGGAAAGAGATAAGCAAGGAGGAAAAATATCAGTAAGGAGAAGGGATAAAAAGTGTTCAGGGTTGGTTGAATGTAAAATGAAGAACATAAGAGTGAATCAGACATCGGGAATACCGGACAAAAATGGGGAGAAGGGTAGGCAAGCAAAGGGGTGAATATCAGGGAACTTGAGCGAACAAGGGATAAAGGGGATGATAATAAAGGGAGGGAGAGGGAGGACTAGGGTGATATAAGGGAGGATGGCTTACAAGGGGCAAATTAAAGGGAGGGAGAAGGTGCACTGCAGGGTTAAGGGGAGGCAATAGTGTTAGAAAGAGAGAAATAGAGAAAGAGAAAGAGAGAGAGAGAGAGAGAGAGAGAGAGAGAGAGAGAGAGAGAGAGAGAGAGAGAGAGAGAGAGAGAGAGAGAGAGAGAGAGAGAGAGAGAGAGAGAGAGAGAGAGAGAGAGATAAGAGAAGGGAAAAGGAAGAATGAACCATACAGACGAAGAAATCATGATATGGGAAGGGGACGAAAAGGAAGGAAGGAAGGAAGGAAGGAAGAAAGGAAGAAAGGAAGAAAGGAAGAAAGGAAGAAAGAAAGTAATGCCACGTGTGAAAGAAAATACAAGATAATTACAAAACAACTCGACGAATAGGAATAATAACAATAATAATAATAATAATAATAATAATAATAATAATAATAATAATAATAATAATAGTAATAATAATAATAATAATAATAACTAATAAAACTACTACTACTACTACTACTACTACTACTACTACTACTAATGATGATGATAATAATAATAATAACACACTATGCACTTGTCACCTGTAAGTAATTAAGGTAAGGCCATTAGTATCAACACGAGCCAATGACAGTGTTGAGGTGCATGGCTGTGTACGTGTGTGTGTGTGTGTGTGTGTGTGTGTGTGTGTGTGTGTGTGTGTGTGTGTGTGTGTGTGTGTGTGTGTGTGTGTGTGTGTGTGTGTGTGTGTGTGTGTGTCTGTCTGTCTGTCTGTCTGTACGGCCTGTAATAACCTCAATATCCGAAAATTAAATTACCACACGGCGCGTCACATCTCATCCATCCGTCTATCCACCCATCCATCCATTCGCTCATTCCACATGCCCATCCAACTTACACACACTCTCTCTCTCTCTCTCTCTCTCTCTCTCTCTCTCTCTCTCTCTCTCTCTCTCTCTCTCTCTCTCTCTCTCTCTCTCTCTTATCTGCTCCTCTATTCCACGTACTAATCATTTTATCTACAATTCTTCGCTTGTTCCCGCTCATTTCTTCCTCTTTTCACTCATTTTCCAATCCCACTCACTTATCAGTCCCACTCCAGCTGTTCCTCCCTCTCAGTTCTGTCTCTTTCCCTCTCTTGTACACCCCACTCGCCTCTCCTATCAGTCCCACTCCAGCCGTTCCCCCCTCTCTGTTCTGTCTCTTTCACTCTTTTGTACATCCCACTCGCCTCTCCTATCAGTCCCACTCTTCTCTTTCAACTCCTCCCTCTCTCCTCCTCCCCCTCTCCTCCTTCCCCTTCTCCTCCTCCTCCCTCTCCTCCTTCCCCCTCCAGCCCCCCGGGACGTGCCGATTAACGGGTAAGTAATGTATGTTTATGAACTGAAAAGAAAAAAGTTACCGATAAACTGATTGACTCACATTTTCTCCCCCGCTAAACTAGATGTCACACGAATGTTTTTTTTTTTTTTTTGCGTGTGTGTGTGCATGTGTTTGTGTGTGTGCTTCTCTCTCTCTCTTTCTCTTTCTCTTTTTCTCTCTCTCTCTTTCACTCTCCCTCTTTCTCTCAGATTACACAAAATTATACAAATCACTGTTATATTAGCTACTGTTAAGCTTGTTCTTCCCTTTTCCCTTTATCCTTACTAACCTCAACTGATTTTCTTCCAAACTATCATCCTAAAAAAATCATCTTATAGAACCTCCAATCATCTATTTTATTTTATTGTCATAGACCACAAACATTTTTTTCTTATTTCTCTCATGTCCTTCTCTACCCGAAAATCAGACCGGGCCAACTTGCATTCATTCCTTAGACATCAAACTTAACTCAAACACACAATAGTAACAAAAATTCAACCTATATAAACATCTCTTAACATGAATTATTTACACAAACAAGGAAGAGGAAGTGTAGGTATCGAAATTTCCTTGAAGTATTTTTAAACTCTCTCTCTCTCTCTCTCTTGCAATCACCCCTTCTACCCCCGTTTCGTATTCTGTCTCTCTGTTCTTTCAGTTCACCGCTGCCGCCGCCGTCGCCACCACCACCACCACCACCACCACCACCACGCTCACGCCGCCGCCTCTCGTCCCCTCTCAACTGCCTCCCCATTTAGATACCCGGAGTAAAATTTCACCTGCAGCATTTTTTGAGCGATAAGCGAGGTGTGCATCTAAGGGAATGAATATATATGTCCGTGTGAGTTTTTCTTCCTCTCCTTTTCCATTTAGGCGCTGCGCTAAAGGGCCGTGCGCGTGTGTATGTGTGTGTGTGTGTGTGTGTGTGTGTGTGTGTGTGTGTGTGTGTGTGTGTGTGTGTGTGTGTGTGTGTGTGTGTGTGTGTGTGTGTGTGTGTGTGTGTATGTGTGTGTAATATGTGTGTGTGTGTGTGTGTGTGTGTCTGTATGTCTGCATGTGTTAGTATCTACATATTCAAGAAAGAAAAAAAAAAAAATCTCACATACCATTGCGATTTCTTTCCATATTGATAACCTATATCTGTATATTTCAATTTGGGGGAAACGATAACGACGCCAAAAAAAGGGTGTGTATGTCAGGGGGGGAAGGGTAGGGGGGAGGGGGGAGGGGGGGAAGGCAACAACAGAAACAGTATGGAAACAGTGGACAGCTAGCGGCCGTCCCCTCTATACCTGTCTAGATCTTCCCCAAAATCATCATCCCCTTAGCTGCTCTTCCCCTCTGGTCCGGCCTCTCTCCGGCCATTATGCGGGGGAGAAAGGGAGGACAAATGGCGAGGGGAAGGGAGGAAGAGAAGGAAGAGGAAGAGGAGGAGGAGGAGAGGAAAGGGGTGGAAGGGAGAAACAAATAGTGAAGGGAGGAAAGGAGGAATGCAAAGTGGTACCGAATGAAGGAAAGAAAGTGAAGGATATTGATAAAAGGGAATGCAATAGTAATGAGGAGAAGTAAAGGAGACTGGAAGACATGCATGGATGAATGACTGAGTGAATCAATCAATGCACCGAGAAGGAAAGAAGCAGAGCAGGCAACCGTAAACACGTCCATTATTAAACGAAGAATGTTTATTTCCACCAGACAACCGCTCACCCTCGTAACTCCACGTAAAAATACTAAGACTGTATAATCTGCACACACCCGCCGGTCCTCACCCCATACACACACACACATACATGACTCTAACAACACCCCAATCCTCGATGCCACACTAAGGAGAGGTCATTACAACCATCCTTAAATCCATCTGTTCTATAAGCATCTTGATCACACATTAGCTACAAGATCATTAATGTTTTGCTTCCAATACATCAATTTTTCTGAAGTCATTCTCCTAACACGTGATTTCTAAGTCTATCTATTGTAGGAATTTCATGTATCTACGTCATTTTATACTTTGTTATATTTTAGTTAATTGTAATAGACCAATAGTCGCTCAAAATGTTAAATAAATACAAAACATTTCTTAAGTCATTCATGTAACCCGTAATTTCTAAGTCTATTTACTGTAGGAATTTCATATATCAACGTCATTTCATACTATGTCGTATTTCAGCATCTTACAGTAGACTGATAATCACTCTTAACTCAAAACAAAAGAACAATTAGTGCGTCTTATAATAATTCGTCTCCAATCACGTGATGCCAAAGGTGAGGTGAGGTGATTAGGCGTTCATTCACCTGGCTTCCCGCACGCAGCCAGGCACAGGTAAGTGTTCCGTGATTACCTTAATGAGCACCAGGTGAAAGTGCCAACCCTATCACCTGTTGGGAGAGGACACGACACGCAGGAAGGACGCGAGGGGAGCAAGGGGACTGGATTCTTTTTGATGTTATTGTTGTTGTTATTGGCGGTGATGATGGTGGTGGTGGTGGTGGTGGTCGTGGTGGTGGTGATGGTGGTGGTGTTACTGGGATAAGGTAAAGAACTGCTGTGCCTTCCTTGTCAATAGTAGTAGTAGTAGTAGTAGTAGTAGTAGTAGTAGTAGTAGTAGTAGTAGTAGTAGTAGTAGTAGTAGTAGTAGTAGTAGTAGTAGTAGAAGTAGTAGTATTAACAGAAATACTATCAACAAGAGCAGTAGATAACAATACAAATAATAACAAAAAAGTAACAATTGATAAAAAGTAAAGAATGTAAACTGATCAACATTTAATAATAATCATTCTAATCACCACAAAGCATGAATTACTATTAAAACACACACACACACACACACACACACACACACACACACACACACACACACACACACACACACACACACACACACACACACACACACACACACACGTATCGTACATGTGTTTATGTTTAGCTCATGTATAAGAGCACGTGGGTGACGGGAGGGCGATGCAAATGGTCGAGTCTGTTGTTTAATTGGTAACTTATTGAATTATAAAG
>JAXIVD010010746.1:7500-10000 GCA_036785275.1 Cancer borealis
CTCTCTCTCTCTCTCTCTCTCTCTCTCTCTCTCTCTCTCTCTCTCTCTCTCCTCTCTCTCTCTCTCTCTCTCTCTCTCTCTCTCTCTCTCTCTCTCTCTCTCTCTCTCTCTCTCTCTCTCTCTCTCTCTCTCAAGTTAAATAAAATCTTCATAAACAAACAAACAAAGAAACATTTATGATCCAAAAGTTTGCTCGCGTATTTTTTCTTTTTTTTTTTCTTTTTTCTTTTTCTTTTTTTGTGTGAGATAAATTTGCTTACATGTGCTTACTGTTATTATTTTTGTTATTGTTGTTGTTCTTGTTTTTGTGAGAGAGAGAAAAAAAAAAAAGAGAGAGAGAGTTTACCTGAATTCTTCTAAACATTAAAAAAAAAAGGTAAAGAAAGAAAGAATGAAAGAAAATTTTAAATATACAAAAAGAGATACTCAAAAAATTAAAAATAAAACGAAATACCAGCAATGAATAAACTTAACTTAATAAATAAACTCAATATATATATATAAAGTTAATGAATAGAGTGAAAAAAAAGTGAAATACAGAATATTAGTTATAAATGAAGGTCATGAATAATGTTAATGCGTTCTGTCACATCGGGTTAATTTAATACTCATTACTCAATTATTTCCCTTAATGAATGAAGGAAAAAATGATGACCAAAAGTAAATAAAATAAGTCCCAATTATTTCCCTTTAAAAATTAGGGAAAAAATTATGACTTAAATGAGATAAAATAAATAAATAAATGTAGTGAAAAAAAGGAAAATAGAGTCGAACTGAAAAATTAAGACAAAATTCAAAGACAAAAAAATTAAGATGAAGAAAAAAACTGTATCAATATAGAAAAAAAAAGTAGAAGAATTGAGACGCAAAAAAAAAAAATCAAGAAAAATGAATACAAAGAAAATTAAGAAAAAACAGCATCAGTACAAAAAAAAAAAAAGGAAGATTCAAGACAAAAAAAGAAAATTAAGAGAGACAATATGACACAAAAAAGAAAATAATAAAAAACTGAAAAAAGAAACAAGAAAAACAGAAAAAGAAAGAAAGAAGAATCGTGATAAAAAAAAAGATAGAAAAATGTATATAAAAGAAACAAGAAAGAAAGAAAGAAAGAAACAAAGGGAATTTAATAACTTTTACATCACTACAGAGAGAAAAAAAAACAACTACAAACCAACCAAACTATTAAAAAAAAAAAGTCTACACACAATATAAAAAAGAAAAAGAGAAAAAAGAAAAAATATATATAAACAAAATCAAAACTTCATAAAAAAAAAAAGAAAGACAGATATACACTAAAGACAAAACAAAAAAACAAAACTAAAAAAACAAACAAACACAGACACGAACTCTAACCTATAGAGGAAAGAAAACAATGAAAGAAACAAACAAAACATATAAACCCAAAAAAAAGGGGAAACCAAACCAAACCTAACAAAAAAAACAAAAATAAAAATAACAACTACAAGGTCGAAGGGAAATAAAAAAAAAAAATACACCCGCCATTCCAACACCAAAACTCACATCAACACTTTTTTTCCATTTTTTTTCCCCCTTTTTTTCCCTCACGCATTCTCTGGGGGAAAATACACCGTGTCATACTTTCCATACAGGAGACAAAAAATTCCCCGACGGGCTGTGAAGCTTGTCATGCCCCTTGTTTGGCGGGGAGGGAGAGGGGAGGGAGGGAGGAGAGAAGGGAGATATAGAGGGGAAGAAGGGAAGGGAGGGTGAGGGGAGCGGGGGCGGTAAATAAAAGTGAGGGAAGAAGAGAAAGGGAGACGAGGATAGATGAAGAGGAGGGAAGGAAGAAGAGGAGGAGGAGGAGGAGGAGGGGGAGTGGATAGGAAGAGAAAATTGAAGGAGATGGAAGGGTGATGGAGGGAGAGAGGAGGGGAATGGGAGAGGGGAAAGTAGGGAGGGAGAGTAAAGGAAAAGGATTACAAGTGTGAGAAGACGGAAGGGGAGGAAAAAGGGGAAGAGAAGGGAAGATGAGGTAGGGAAGGGGAGGAGAAGGAAGGGGGAAGGGAGGAAGATAGATGGGGAGGAGAAGGTAAAGTTGAGGAAGAAGAGGAAGAGGGGAAGAGATTTTGGAAGAACGGTAAGATAAAGAAAAAAAATAGCATGTATGAAGTGTGTATGTGTGTGTATGTGTGTGTGTGTGTGTGTGTGTGTGTGTGTGTGTGTGTGTGTGTGTGTGTGTGTGTGTGTGTGTGTGTGTGTGTGTGTGTGTGTGTGTGTATGTTGGTATGTGTGTGTGCGAGAAGGGGAAGGAAAATGAGTAAGGAATGAAGGGGGAGGGAGGAGAAAGAGAGTAGGAGCAAAAGAATATCTAAAGAAAAGTGAAGGAGGGCACTGATTATTGAGGGTGAGGGCAGAGGGAAGGGAAGGGAAGGGAAGGGAAAGGAAGGGAAGGGAAGGGAAGGGAAGGGAACAAGGGAAGGGAACAAGGGAAGGGGAAGAGTGAGTGCATGGAACAGGCAAAGAAAATAGAGAGAGG
>JAXIVD010010747.1:0-5000 GCA_036785275.1 Cancer borealis
CTACTACTACTACAACAACTACTACTACTACTACTACTACAATATCTAATTCCATCACCATTTACAGTACGTACACATCACATTTTTCCATCATCCTCCTCCTCCTCCTCCTCTTCTTCCTTCTCCTCCTATTCCTCTTTCTCCGCCTCTTTTCTCCCTTTACATGTCTTTCTGGTACACGCATGGGTATGGCAGGTCGTCTCTCCCTTCCCCCTTTCCTCCCTCCCTCCCTTCCTCTTCGTCCCCCTGACAGGCCCAGAGGCAGAGTTCTCGAAAGGAAGGAAAAATAAAGTAAAACAGAGAAAGGGAGGGAATGAAGGGCGATCAGGGAGAGAAAAGACAGATAGGAAAGTGGGTCAAAGAGAGAGAGAGAGAGAGAGAGAGAGAGAGAGAGGAGAGAGAGAGAGAGAGAGAGAGAGAGAGAGAGAGAGAGAGAGAATAGGGGAGAACACAAGGGCCAAAGAGGAAGAATCCAATTATTTTTGTCGCCAACGAAACCACTCTACCTGGTGTTGTCCTTCCTCTACCTGCCTTACCTGACCTGCTCCTCCTCCCGCCCCTTCCCCTTCCCCTGCCACCTCCTCTGCACGGCTATCCTCTTTAATCTCCCTGCTGTCCTGTCACAACCACCTCTTATCACTATGCTCTGCTCTGCTACTCTCTCTCAACTCCCTGCCAGTAATATGTGATGTCCTGTCCTGTCCCTGCCACCCTGTATAAGGACTAAAAATTCATCTATTCCTGTTAATCTATATGTATCTTCACACTGCCATGAGAAAAAAAAACCAAAAAAAAAACCATGTCTTATATCCTATCACCCTACCATGCATTTCCCTCACACTAACTCACCCTACACCCTATTCTGTCTTGAACCTCACCCTTCTAAGTCTATTCACCCAATCTAATAACACATGAATACGTATGTCACCCTGAAACGAACCTATTTATCGACCCTTTGTCATCGTTATCTCTCTACACAGCATCATCCTATCCTCTACCTCCCCTATCATCCTCTAGGCCTATCACAGAAGGGGAGGGTCAGTCTGTCTGTGTGTGTGTCTGTGTACTGGTGTCACGTTTAACCTTCCCGTCGCGTCCACTTGGGTGTGTAAAATTAATTGAAAAGTCTTGTTCCTCTTTAGTTAGGTTGACTTAGGAAGCTTAAACGAATTTGTTGTACCGTGCTTAGCGTTGGTCAGTGTCAACAAGGGGGGAGGGGGGGAGAGAGAGAGAGAGAGAGAGAGAGAGAGAGAGAGAGAGAGAGAGAGAGAGAGAGAGAGAGAGAGAGAGAGAGAGAGAGAGAGAGAGAGAGAGAGAGAGAGAGAGAGAGAGAGAAAGAGAGAAATCCCCCCTCCCCCGAACCATTCAACCCCTACATACAACATTTCAATATATACGCTTTGATACAAGACCACCCCCCTTTTCCCCTCCCTTCCTCCCGTTCCCCTACACATCCTTCCCCCTTCCCCCCTCCCCTCCAACACGCCCTCCTTCTCGTCCTGATCACCACCCTAACCCACTCCAACACGCCCCACCGCCACTTTTCAACGGCGTGCACTCAACTCGAGGGCGTAGGGCGGGCCAGACACACGGTAGAGAAGTCATGGCGCCTAACTCTCTCTCTCTCTTTCACTCTTTCTTTCTTTCTTTCTTTCTCTCTCTCTTTCTTTTTACACGTCTGCTTTCTCTTTCTAGTTGGGTGAAGCTGCAGTGTGTGATTTTTGGAGGTGGAGTGAAGTGGAGTGAGGTGGAAGACCTGAACGTGATGGTGGTGGTGGTGGTGGTGGTGGTGGTGGTGGTGGTGGGTGTGATAAGAATGGAAGTGAGTGTAATAGTGTTTGATGTGTGGGCGTGTGGTGGGGTGGGCGTGGGTTGCCTGCTGACTCTTACCCAGCAGTGGCGTGTGACCGTTGGAGGGGCGGGCGTGTGGTCCTCCGTAGCAGGGGTGAGCCAGGGTCCGAGATGGTGCTCCTTCTACGCACAGGTGATATTCCGTGCAGGGTGGGCGTGGGGGAGCCTCGGGCGGGCAGGGGAGAGGCGCGGGCGTGTATGTGGCTTGGAGAGGCATGGGCGGGACTTGGGGATGAGCGGGCGGACTGTGAGAAGGGTACTGGAGGGTGTACGGGTGAGCGGGGGACGGGGGAATGGCGGGGCACCGGGGAAGTGGCGCAGGAAGAGGACACTGAGGAGGAGAGGGAGGATCGAGGCCCCGGGGAGTGGGGCGGCACCAGGGCGGCGGGGGAGGTGGGCGGCACCTGGGGCGACATCCGACCCGTCAGGCCCAGCACGGCGCCCCCCGGTGACAACCGAGGCGAGGCCGGCGGGTACAGGTCTGAAGGGGAGTTCTGGGAGCCGCTGGAGCCCGGCCCGCTGGTGGCGCCGCTGGTGGTGGAGGAGGACTGGGAGGGCGAGGAGCCATCGGTGCCCGGCGGGGGGTAGGTGTTACTGCGCGCCTCCCGCAGGTTGACACGCGGTACATCCAAGCTGTACTTGTAGTTGGCTGAGTGCAGCACGTGGGCGGGGCGCGCCGCCAGGCTGGACACCAAGCTGGAGTTGACCTGCGGGCTGGGGCTGCCCGGCGCAGTGGTATTGGAGGGCGAGATTCCTGCCACGCACACGTCGTGGTAAGGGGCGGGGGGCAGGATGCGGCCGCTGCCCACGCCCCCGATGGTGTGGTGCCTTGGGAGGCCGGGCAGCTGGCGGGGGTGTTGGTGACCGCTGAGGACCGCCGCGTGGGAAAAGTGTCCCGGTGGACGATTGGCGGGCGGGGAGGAGTGTGGGGATTGGGAGAGGAGGGCGGGGTGAGAGGAATGGTGAGGATGGGCGTCAGGAGGGGGTGGGTGGGGCCCGTGCAGGATCGGGTGAGAGGAGTGGTGACTTTGACCGTCATTCTGCATGTGATGGGCGTGAAGGGCGGGGAGGGAGCGATGTGAGGGCGGGCCGGGTGTGGGCGGCAGTTGGGCGTGGTGCTGGTGTGAAGGGAGGCAGGGCGGGATGCTGTACTGAGACACCGGGGGCGTCAAGGGCGGCGATGAGGTGGAGCCCAGGGACCGAGAGGCCACCAGGCGACGAGCGGGCGTGGTGGGCGGTGTGGGCGTGGGTGAGAGACCTGCCGTGGGTGGAGGGGTGGGTGCGGGTGGGGGACTGACGCCCGGCACCGTGTGAGGGGTAGGCGAGCAACGCAGGGGAAGCTTCCGCATGTTGGGCGGGGATGGGCGTGGGCTGCCCGGCGGGCGGGAGATTTCACATGCCGGGGACCAGGGCCCGGTGACACCACAACACCGCTGCAGCGCCACTACCGCCGCCGTCGGCCACAACACAACACAACACTGTGACCCACCAACAAAACAACACCGGTGGGTGGTGGCGAGATTCAACGCTCACTCCTGTGGCCAGCTGACCGTTCACTACTGTCTTGTGCAAGTCACTTGTAGCGACCACTTACCACTTGGTGCCGCAGCTCGCGCCAACACACCGTCACTCTCCAGGGATAGTGAGGCAGCTCGTCACGCTCACTTGCATCCTGTTGGGGCTGTCCTGCAGGTCCTTGAAGCCTCTTCTCTTCCTCCTCAAGTCATGGGTGTCCCGTCCCGCACGTCAGTTATGCAAACAGTCACTGACGTTGATGACCGTGGCCAAGACTGTGAACGGTGCTCGGGCGTAGCACTTCTAACAGTCCAGTCACTCCAGTGAGGTGGAGCACAAGTACAAAGAGTTCACAGCCATGTATCAAAAGGTAAAAAGGTAGATTGTCTAGTGCGTTATCCTACGGTCGTACAAAAAGTAAGAAATGATCACAGAGACAGACGTGGTGCAGCAGTGAAAGTAGAGCCGAGGATGGAGGGATGAGGTGCTCCAGGTGAGGCGGCCGCACACCTGCCGCCTCACAACCACCATGTCCCGGGGATCACCGAGCGGCCCGCCGCGAGGGTGACTACTGCTGGAGGGAGAGTGTACGCCGCAGGTGCGCTGAGGTGAGGCCCACGGGGCAGCAGGTGCGGGGCGGGGGTCCGGTGGGGAACACACTCACGTGCTGGTGGTGGCGGGTCAAGGCGGCCCGCACTCCCGGGCCCGCTCCACCCTATCATCCACCTGCTGCCTGCAGCCTGGCGCCCCCCGCCCGGACGATGATTCCTGCCCACCTGCCGGCCAGGTGAGGCGGCGTCAGGTGAGGGACAACCTGACGGAGCTGCCGCAATGCGACGGTGGAGGCGAGGCCGAGGCAGCGCCTGGTGGCCTTTGGTGGGGGGAGCCAGGCCCGGAGCCGCCGAGGGCAGCGCCTGCACGACCCACTCCACCTGTGCAGGACGAGTCTGCTGGCGCGGCGGAGGGAGCGTGGCGGTGACGGCGGCGGCAGAAGCGGCGGCAGCGACAGAGACAGTGTCAGTGCCGCGGCGGAGGCGCCACTGGAACGACTGCCGCCATGTGCGCCAGGACCAACGCGCGGTGCCACACAGCGCTCGCTTGCGCCGGTTATTTCTAGTCACAGGAGGCTGGCGGTGCCTGCGCCCAGCGGGCCTCCCTCAGCAGCCGTCCACAGCAACCCCACACTCAGCGGCTCAGTCCTCCCCCCTTCCCCAGTAACGGGGGGAAAAAACCTGTCAAAAAGTGGTGTGTTGGCAGCAAAGCGAGGCAGGGGTGTACTGCCACCTGCTCGGGGCCGCCGCTCCTGCTGTTACCGCCGCCTGCTGACCTAAACTTAACGCCGCCCTCCACACACACTGACCAGCGTCCGCCTCGCCCAAGACACTGCATAAATCAATAACAAGATGAACTACCAATATGTGGCTTGAGTGGGCCGTCCCCCGTCCTGTAGGCGGCCGTGCTTCCCTCCCTCCATATACAAAAGCAGCAGATGTGTTGCAGCGCGCGGCAGACGGCGGACGGCGGGTTGTCGTGCCGGTGGCAGCCGCGGCCTGGAGGAGCAGCCGGGTTCTGGAAGTGTCGCCCTCCACACCTCGCCCTCCACCTGCCGCCCACCCACCCACCCCTCCACGGGC
>JAXIVD010010747.1:7500-12726 GCA_036785275.1 Cancer borealis
ATTTATAAACCTCTAAATCACCACCACTACTACTACTACTATTACTACTACTACTACTACTACTACTACCACTACTACCACAACTACCACAATTGGGAAACATAAGCACGTGTCTGCATTTAATTACAAAGTCATGTTAATCTTGGTCACTCTGTCTAATTAATATCTGTCTCCCCATGATTTTTTTTTTCCTATCCATTAATTAAGTGGTGAATGGGGAGAAGGGAGCTTAAGTCTCTCTCTCTCTCTCTCTCTCTCTCTCTCTCTCTCTCTCTCTCTCTCTCTCTCTCTCTCTCTCTCTCTCTCTCTCTCTCTCTCTCTCTCTCTCTCTCTCACATTCCTTCATATCTTCTCTTCCTTCCTTTCCTTCCAGATTCCTTCATACCTCCCTCACCTCCTCTCTCCCTCCCCCAAACCCCCAACACCCACATCTTGGTCCCATGTGCTGCCCCCAACTTCTCCCCCCCTTGACCCCTCCCCTCCCCTCCTCACCCCCTACCGGTCCTTTTGTCATTTTTTGAAAGTGAGCCAAAAATGGATTTGTGGTATGGGACGGCCTTCAATTTTGATTAATTTGTCTATTAACCAATTTCTCTATTTTGCTTCATATTTATTTATATTTTTTTTCTTTCTATTTATGTATCTATGTGTCTATATAGTTATTACGGGATCAGATTGCTTCGTTCTATTTCTTTTTACGTTCAGTGACGAAATTTTGTTTGTTAATTTAATGATCTATTTGGCCGTTTATTCATTTATTTATTCATTTATTCATTTAACTTTATTTATTCAAGGGTTGGGATCCTTTCCTCCCCCTTTTCTCTTTACGTTCAAGGATAAAATGGTTTGAAATGATAAAGATTTAAGCATTTCTCTCCGTTTTCCTTTTATAAAAACCATTTAAGAAATTCCATCTCATTTTCCCTTCCTAAAACATTACATATATATATAAATAAACTTTCCTGGCCTTTAAAAAAAACAGTATCTATATTATAAATCTTAAATGAACAATAAAAAAAATAAAAAAAATAACAAGTCTCAGTAATAAGACAAGAGAAAAAAAAATGGACATGATTTCCCACAAGACAAAGTACAAGTTTCATTAATCACATCACAGGGTTCATTTCAGGTGATTAATTTTGAGGTATTTTCCCCTGTAGACGAGACACACACACACACACACACACACACACTGAAAAACAAGAACTGGCATCTGTTAGCACTCTTTATCACTCCTTAATAACGTATCGTGGAAGGACAGACTGGCGGGGGTCACACAGGCAACCAGACAAAGGACGCAGCGTTGAGGCAGAGCAGGCCGCGGCGTGGACAGTGTGCCAGTAGATTAAGAGTGAAATAATCAAGTTTGCTAAGCCTTACTGAAGCTATATCTTGATCTGTACACAAAGACAACACTATCCACTATACAGACAAGCTAACATTTGAACGTGGTGACTAGTATTAATTGTTATCATTATTATTATTATCATTATTTTATTAAGACGTTTTTCTAAGTTTACTAATAATTTATAATGTCTCCTACGTATTATTTATGTTATTGATAATTTCCTGCAGTACTTCAGTGACTATAATAATATTCTCATAACTTCCAACCCTAACTAACACTCTGCTTACTAAACTTACCCTCTGCCTCACATTCATCCCGTATTTATTTGCACGGATGAATAACTTCCGATTTGCACTCCACAATAATCATATCCGAGGCACTATTTCTATAACCAGCCACGCGGTGTGTGTATTTGTGGAAACCATTGTCTCGGGGCGGTGTTTAAGCTAACCATTAATTATTCGGTGGCAGCATTGGCGCTAACCACTATTACCAACATTTCCTTTGCAATTCTCCAACAAATACTTCACGCATTGGACGCTGCCGCCGCCACCACCACCATCACCACCGCCACCACCACCACCGCCACCACCACCACTGCCACCACCGCCACTGCTGCTGCTGCCAACGATAACCTCACTAATATTAACGGAAAGGTTGACGGTGTGTGTGTGTGTGTGTGTGTGTGTGTGTGTGTGTGTGTGTGTGTGTGTGTGTGTGTGTGTGTGTGTGTGTGTGTGTGTGTGTGATATGATAGATAAGGAGATGATAAATAGATAAAGTTGATATACGAGAGAAATAATGAATAAAATTGATGCTGTAAAGGAAAAAGATTTACAATATACACTAGTTGACCTCAAGGAAAAAGAAGGAAAATAATGTAAGAAATATATGTGAGAAGATTAAATAAATAAATCAATAAAGAAAGAAAATTAATCAAATACAGTCATATAAAAAGATAAATCCATGAATATTAACATCGCATGAACATTACAAATACATCAACAAACAAACAATTACCAAAAAAATATAAAATAAATACACATAAATACATGAATAAACACGTCAATAAATCAGTTAATAAATAAACCAATACCAAAAAAAACCCCACCAATAAACAGATAGACAGATAAATAAATATATAAAGAAGTTAGTCTATAAATAAGTGAGGATACAAAGGGTTCCATAAATAACCTTTGCTTTGCCATGTGTCTCCCAGCATCCAATAGCTGTAACCCGCTGCTGCCTGCCTCTCTATGCATAATGCCGCAGCAGCCTACCACACCACACCACACCACACCACACCACACCACACCACACGACAACCACACAGCAACCCAAACCCCGCCTCGTCTCGCCTTGATGCAATACTGAAGACATCACGAGAAGAAAGAAAAAAAGTAAAATAAAAATATATATAAAAAAAAAACGTTCAATTTCTCCCACCAACTGACAGCTTAAGACTGGGTAATGAAAAAAAAAAAATGTAATGTATAAATATATAGGTTCCAATCCCGTTCTATCCTGCCCCGCCCCGTCACCGCCTTGCCCCGCCCCGCCCCGCCCCGTCAGAATAATGCAGTCAAGACCATGAAAAAAAATACCACAGCGTCCAGGCTTTCCCTCCTCCTCCTCCTCCTCCTTCTTCCTCCTCCTCCTCCTCTTGCGCTGCCCCAAATGGAATACTGGAAAGACCGCCTTGAAAAATAAAAATAAAAGACTCCTCCTCTATCCCTCCCTTCCCTCCTACCTCCCCTTAAGCCCAACGCCGCCCACCCAGCTGAAATACTCCTGGGAACACGAAAAAGATGTCTGTCCCTCCATCCCTAAGTCCTGACCGCCGCCCCCCCTTGCCCTCCTCCCTCTAGCCTCGCCTGACCTCCTATTCTGTTCTATGCTTCTCGATCTTTTCCGAATACTTTCTATATTAATTTGTCTTTATTTATATCTAGTACATAAGATGCCAAGATTCTATCCTATACCATTACATATATTTTCTGTACCTGTAGCTGTAACCTGTATGTTAACTTAATGTACCTTATACACTTATGTTAATTGTGAACTGAAAACTGTAACCTTCTCTGAATTGGTGATTGTAAAGGTGTTATAAAATTGGTCCGCTAGGTGTTGTGATGCATACCTGCGCCGTGTATTCACCAATCAAGGTAATGAATCGTGGTGCCGTGTCGTGTCTGGGTTGTCGCCGCGGGGTTGGTGAGTGCGTGGTGACAGCCTCGCGGACACACACACCACTGCCTGTACGTTTAATCAATGCATTTTACTCACCAATTAATTAAATACAACAGACGAGGCACGACGGACACCCACACACACTCACCCTTCACATATTAGTGCTCTTGTCAAATGATTATCTATTATCTATTTGTATTATCAGTTCAATAATAATAATAATAATAAAACATACTAGCATATATTATTTTGGGTGTAATTCCCTCTCACCTCCTTCCCCCCTCCCCCCCTTTCCCCTCTAAAAAATGTATGAATGTATGTATAAATACCAACACCATTTTTCTATCTATTAATTTTTTTCGAAGCAACATTGATCGGGTATATGCATTAACGAAATAAATAAATAAATAAATATAGGATACGTTTAAGGAGAGAGAGAGAGAGAGAGAGAGAGAGAGAGAGAGAGAGAGAGAGAGAGAGAGATGAGAGAGAGAGGAGAGAGAGAGAGAGTGAGAGAGTGAGTGAGTCAGCGTCAATTGGATCACAGCTTTACGATTAAATTTGATTACTTTCCTGAACTGAATACATTAAAAGGAACCTTAAAAGCATTAGGAATTCTCTTTTTTATCTAATTATTTACCTAATCTAACATATATTTACGTCGTGTTTTTTGAGTATGAGAAAGAGAAAGAGAAAGAGAGAAAGAGAGAGAGAGAGAGAGAGAGAGAGAGAGAGAGAGAGAGAGAGAGAGAGTCGGAGAAAGTTTTTGGTCACAAACTCAACTTCTCTTCTCGGTGTATTTTTCAGGCAGGATATTGGCGGCAGAGGGAACGATGGTGTAGTTTTGTTGTAGCTCTTATTGTAGTTGTTGTTGTTGTTGTTGTTGTTGTTGTTGTTAGTGTGGTGGTGGTGGTGGTGGTGGTGGTAGTGGTGGTGGTGGTGGTGGTCGATCCAACGCTTCCACTTCCAACCCAAATAAATAAATAAATAAATAAATAAATAGTGAACGGAATGCAATAAAACGTCCCATTCCATTACCACCAACACCACAATAATAATAATAATAATAATAATAATAATAATAATAGTAATATGGTTAACAATGTGATAGATATATAAAAAAAGAAACAAGTAAAGGAGGAGGAGGAGGAGGAGGAGGAGGAGGAGGAGGAGGAGGAGGAGGAGGAGGAGGAGGAGGGGGAGGAGGAGGAGGAGGAAGACTGCAGGGAGGTAAGCCACACCCAAGGAATGGTGAAGAACAACACAGAATATTCTAGTACAAGTGTAGCAAGGGAGGAGGAGGAGGAGGAGGAGGAGGAGGAGGAGGAGGAGGAGGAGGAGGAGGAGGAGAGGAGGGCAGAAAGTTAAAGTATACGGAGAAAAATAAGTGTTAACGGTTCAGCGAATATTGTGCACGTAACCACACACACACACACACACACACACACACACTGATGTACACGTATCACAACCCACACTCACTCTGTACCCTCCCTCCCTGCCTCCCCCCCCATCCTCCTCCTCCTCCTCCTCCTCCTCCTCCTCCTCCTCCTCCTCCTCCTCCTCCTCCTCCTCCTCCTCCTCCTCCTCCCAACACTTCAACTTGTTTATTTTCCTCTCGACCTTCTTGGCTTGACGGTTTAAAAACAACAAAAAGAACAAACCAGTATTGACAATCTCTCTCTCTC
>JAXIVD010010748.1:0-5000 GCA_036785275.1 Cancer borealis
ATCACTACCCTTAATCGAACCTTTTAAGGGGTTGGTGTAAGGGGGGGGCGGGGTGGACAAAGGGTTCAGTGCCACCTAACCCCTGGGGAGGCGCTTTCCTTGCCCGCCGGAGGGAGTAAAGGGGAGAAAAGGGGCACTAAGGAGAGAAATCCATTACAATAGTCCTGGTTAGCTCAAGGAACAACAGTAGGGAGTGTGAAGGGAAAGGAAGTCGTATGAGAGAGAGAGAGAGAGAGAGAGAGAGAGAGAGAGAGAGAGAGAGAGAGAGAGAGAGAGAGAGAGAGAGAGAATGAGTAATATCGAAGAGGAGATAGCAAGGGAAACACACCAGCCTCTCCTCTTTCATCCTCCTCTTCCCCTCTTCCTCATCTTCCGTCCCCATCTTTTCCTCTTCCTCCTCTTCCTCTCCTTCGCTTCCCAGTTCTCCCTTCTCACTTACTTTACTTGCTACGACACTCTCCATCCTTCCCGTCCTCTTCCTTCTTACTGATCAAGCTCCTCCTCCTACTCCTACTCCTCCTCCTCCTCCTCCTCCTCCTCCTCCTCCTCCTCCTCCTCCTCCTCCTCCTCCTCCTCCTCCTCCTCCTCCTCCTCTTTCTTCTTTATTAGTTTGTTGTTATTCCGCCTTCTTTCGTTTTGTTTTCATATAATTTCTCCTAAATGAAAAGGTGTTTTTTTTCTCCCCTCTCTTATAATTATTTTTTTCCTTTTCTTTTCGTTCCGCACTTAAAGGATGTTCTATAACTTTATCTTTTTTTTTTTATCTCCTTAGTATTTGTGATGCGTCTATTGTCTTACTTTTATCCATTATTATTTTGACATGCTTTGATTTTCTTTTATCTTACTTTTTTTGCTGATTTTATATAATGTTGATATGCCTTTGAATGTGAGACGTTCTTTTTTTTAAGCCAATTTTCTTTACTCTTGACTTCTTTTTACTTTTTTTTCATATTTGCTTCATAAACTTCAGTCTATATCAGTCTATACCCTTCACGTCCTTCACTTGTTTAACCACATCCATTTTCACATACAAACACATTTATCGAAGTCACCAATTAACATCTTTTTCCTGTTTTCTTTCCATCTCTTTCCGTGGGACAACCAATTACAGATCGGCCTCAGTGCTTGACCACGCCCACCACCTACTTCATCTACGACCAGCCAATCAACGTAACATGCACCGTGACGTCACATCCGCCTGCCCGTACCGTACATTGGCAGTGGAACAGCAGTAACGACGTGATCAAGACGCAGCTGGTGGAGGCGACGACGGAGCGAGTGTCCAAGCAGCTCTCCGTGGCGCCTATTGAGACATATGAAGACAGGCTGCTCTCTTGTTGGGCTGTAAACGAGATGGGGCGGCAGCAGAGGGCGTGTGGTTTCTCTATCAAAGTAGCAGGTGAGAGAGAGAGATAGATAGATAGATAGATAGAGAGAGAGAGAGAGAGAGAGAGAGAGAGAGAGAGAGAGAGAGAGAGAGAGAGAGAGAGAGAGAAGATTGGGGGGGGTAGGGGTGTAAGGTAAAACTCTGGCTGTGAAGGAAACGAGGTCAATGAGTGAGTCCATTCCGTTGGTAATTAGCAGGAAGATGGAAGGAAGGAAAGAGTATATACGTTAGAGAGAGAGAGAGAGAGAGAGAGAGAGAGAGAGAGAGAGAGAGAGAGAGAGAGAGAGAGAGAGAGAGAGAGAGAGAGAGAGAGAGAGAGAGAGAGAGAGAGAGAGAGATATTGGATGGTGCTGACATGTTACAAGGAATTATAGATTTTTTTTTTCTTTCTTTCTGTCCTCTCGAAGTCACAGATTTTTTTTCTCTCTCTCTCATTCCTTCCTGTTAAGTTCAATCTTCCTTTTTTTTTTCTCTCTCTCCCTTTCTCTCCTTAACAGTAGAATACTTCTCTGTTCTTCTTTGTTCCTCCTCCCTCTTTTTATCTCTCCTTCCTGCCTCTCTACCTTTTTCGCCCATGTTCCTTCCTTTCTCCAATTGTATTAGTGCCATCTTTATCTTCTTCGCTTCCCTTTCCTGTACTACATCCATATTACATGTCTTTTCCTTCCTTCTTTCCTTCCTTCCTTCCTTCCTTCCTTCCTTCCTTCCGTCTTTCCGTCCGCCAGTCCTCTCTCACATTCTTTCATCCCTAGTCTTTGTTTTCTTTTTACAGTTCCATTCTTCCCATTCTTTGTCCCACTTCGGGTCTCTGGTCACAGGTCAGTCTCTGTGTCACAATGTAGGGTGGATCTGATTAACAATTAAGCATCGTCTCTCACTCTCCTCCTCGCTTCCTTAGAAATTCTTGCCTCGCCTTTCACTCTTCAGTCTACTCTTCCAAGCTTCGCCACGCCTCTTATCCATCCTTCTTCCACAACCTCGTTAAACCCAGCCTCGCATCGACCCTACACGACTCAGTTCACTTCATCATATAATACCCTGTCACCTACCCAACCCTGCCGACCCTTCCATGTTGTGGGTGCGCCAAGTTTTTGTTTTTAGTGCCTGCCGAGAGGAGAAAGTATTGCCTGTCTTATTCATACAGACTTTCTCTGGCTCTTTGTTAATGCTGCGGCGACTCTCTCGTTTTTTTAGAAGGGAGACTTGATTAGTTCGTCTTGTCTTTCCTCCCTTCGGTATTGTAGTATAAAGTGAAGTTGTTCAAGTTAACCTCATCGACAGTGTTCCGGGTACTGTGAATGTCGACGGTGAATTGCGTCTTATCCAGTACCGTGACGCGGATAATACAGAAAATGTGTGGTAGAGAAAATCCTATACCGTTTTTTTATCTTTTTTTTTTGTCAGTAACCTTTCCCTGAATCCACAGAAACTAAACTGTTTTTATCGCTCGATCGATGAAAGAAAAAAAATAAATCCAATTACAATCCTTCTAGTAAATAAAACTACATAGCACTGACCACTGACGTAAATTTCAACTTTAACAGATATATTCAACTTTATATTTCCAAGATGAGCCAATGTCCTCAACGCTTTCCCTTGTTGTAATGTTTTTTCTCCTGACGTGAGGCCACAATACACAGCTTAATGGACGGAAAGGGAGTGGATCTTAAGCTTCTACCTCCACCCCACCCCCACGGGACAGCTGACAGGCGATACAGTGGAGCAGAATGGACTAGCGCTGTGGGGACTTAAGGAGCATGTGAAGGAAGGGAATTAAATGGAAAGGAATGAGATGAATATGATTAAGGATGTCAAAAAATCCTCCAAGATGCAGTTTTATGTACTTTATATCTTCAAGGGATTTTTTCGATGATGGTAATTCTTCGTTTTTCTTTTTTTTTCCTTTTTATCTACTGTCTTTTTCTTATTCTTTACCTGCTACTCGTCAGGCTCTTTCACTTCAGTCATAATTCATTCTCACCTTCGTTTTCTGGTCTTCTTTCTTATCTTTTCTTTTCTTTTTTTCTTTTATTTTTGTCAGTCAATGTGTCTATCTATCTTTATCCGTCCATCTGGCTTTATTTTCTTTTCTTCAGTTTCCTCTTTGTCCCTTATTTTCTAAACTTTTTTTTTTTTTTACTTTTCTACTGTTATCTTTCATATATTTTTTCTCTCTTTCCTTTTAGTTTTCGTCTTGTTTTTATCAGTGGTGTTTGTGGTAATGTTTCTGTGTTGCACCACCACCACCACCACCAAGGCCTTCCTCTTTCCCTCCCTCACAGAGATGCCGCTGCCGCTGTCCTCCTGTGGTCTGGCCAACATCACCGCCTCTTCTCTCAGCTTGACCTGCCAACGACCGCCCCTCACTGTGCCGGGCTCCTCTACAGTCTACAGAGCCGAGGTGAGAGAGATAAATAGAGAGACAGAGATAGAGAAAGAGAGAAAGAATAGGTTGCTTCTCTTTGTCCAAGGTGAAGGACAGAAGCGCCGTCCTATCAAGGGCTGCTCAGAGGCCGTCCGCGCGAGGCTGTGATTGATATTTTCATAATTAAATCAACTCTATTTCTATCACTGAGAAAATGTAATTAAATTCCCTAAGAAGAAATAGAAACGCCTGAAATGTGGCTTCAAGATGAAAGCGACCAGATGATGATGACGACGATGATGATGATGATGATGGTGATGATGATGATGACGATGATGATTCTAGGTGAAGGGCGAGGCTGGGGAGAGTTGTGGCCACTTGACTCGAGGGAAGACTCTTCAAGACGACCCTGTTAGTGGCGCGTCCAGGCAGTGCGTCTTGATTTAAAGGCAAGACCTGAAAGTCAGTGAATAGTGTTGCTGCTTCCGAATTTCCTGGCGGGTCGGTGCAGCCTCATGCGGGTCTGCTTCTCCTTGTGAGCAGAACCTAAGGCAGTAACTAAGACTAGGATGCATATGGACGCGACGGGAGAGGTTGTGATGATGCTTACTGACCTTCTGCAGACTGACTGTAGAGGACAAAGACCACCACCATCACCACCGCCAACGCCTTCGTCTCTAGGGTGAAGGGAAGGTGCTGTGGTGGTTTTGATGAAACAAGTCATAGCCACCTGTCCTGTCAGTGCCGCGCCGCTACGAAAGGCATGGGCGGGGCAGGGCGGGGTGGGGCGTGGTGGGGCGGGGCGGGGCGGGGCGGGGCGGGGCGGGGCGGGGCGGAGCGGGGCGGAGCGGGGCGGGGCGGGGCGGGGCGGGGCGGGGCGGGGCGGAGCGGGGCGGGGCGGAGCGGGGCGGGGCGGGGCGGGGCGGGGCGGGGCGGGGCGGTGCTAAGTGTTCCGGGGACGTGAAGTTTTCCGCAATGATCCACTCATAAAAAAAATATATTGAAGGAATGCGTGAAGGGCTTTGAGAGGTCTCCAAACTTTCCAAAACTGTGCGAGAGGCTGTTGACTCTGCAGGCGAAGTAGGTGGCAAGGATCCCAGGGGTCTTAGGGCCTTGGGGCTTGGGGCTGCCAGGGGGGAGGAGCTCATTCACTCCTGCGTTGAGGGACTCGCAGGGACAACATCGAGGAAATTGCCGCGGCTGATAAAGAAGATGAGGAACAGCACAAAGAGGCTCCCCTCGAGGCCC
>JAXIVD010010748.1:10000-12722 GCA_036785275.1 Cancer borealis
GAAGATGCACTCTGGATGCACTCCCACGGCACCGATAACAGCGATGAGCCTGACAGGAGAGCCAGACGAAAAAACACGGCGAGGAGTTGAGGGAGGGAGTAAACAAATAGCAGGAACAGAGGGAAAGGAAGGATGGATAGAGGACTAGATGTTAAAGGGAAAGTTTATTATTCATTATTTGAAAGAAAGAGAGAAAGAGAGAGAGAGAGAGAGAGAGAGAGAGAGAGAGAGAGAGAGAGAGAGAGAGAGAGAGAGAGAGAGAGAGAGAGAGAGAGAGAGAGAGAGAGAGAGAGAGAGAGAGAGAGAGAGAGAATGTACATATAATGGGAAAGTCGAGTACTGTCAATAACTCACTTTTCATCCGACACCACCAGGACGCAGCGAGGTTAACTGGGGTGCAGTGACGTGTGTTGCGGGGCTGTGGGTGGGGGTGGGCGGGGCTAGCAGGGGGGTGGGTGGTGCTGGCAGGGGCGAGGATGGATGGCAGGGTGTTCAGGGTGGGAGCCAGGCGGGAGAAAATATAGTTGTATGTTTTATAACTAGACTGATGGAGTGGAGGGCAAGGGAAGGGTGGGGAAAGAGTGAGAGAGAGAGAGAGAGAGAGAGAGAGAGAGAGAGAGAGAGAGAGAGAGAGAGAGAGAGAGAGAGAGAGAGAGAGAGAGAGAGAGAGAGAGAGAGAGAGAGAGAGAGAGATGAATGGATAATCACACCTCTGGAAAAAAAAGAAATTGTTCTCCCTTCTCCCTCCTTAAAAAAGGAAAGTGTTTGGTTAAATGGCTTGAAACACTATTCGAATGTCGACGGTTCCGGGTTCGAGCCTCACAAATAACCAAAGACAGGGCATTTTTCATTAATTGATCTATTTATCTACTTATTCTTCTCCTTAACCGGCTTTCCCCTGTTTATACTTTAGGACATCGATTCTAAGTTGAATTTCCCGTTTTTCTAAGATTTTTTTTTATCATAAACATCCTTTGGTAACTCAAAAATAAAGTATTAACTTATTCCCAATAAATAAAAAAAATTTTCGCAAAACCAAAATGAAGCCACTACGACAAACAAACAAGAAAAAACAAATGAATAACCAATCATATCAGAGAGAGTGTGTGTGTGTGGGTGAGAGAGAGAGAGAGAGAGAGAGAGAGAGAGAGAGAGAGAGAGAGAGAGAGAGAGAGAGAGAGAGAGAGAGAGAGAGAGAGAGAGTAAGAGCAATTAGTGTGAGAGTGTGCGAAGACAGTTAATTAGTAGGACATGCTTGAGAGGGAGGAAGAGGGGGAGAGGAGAGAGTGAGAGTGATTAGGGGTGGAGGGAGTGGGGAGGGAGAGAGAGTGATAGAGAGGCGAAGGAGAAGGAGGGTGTGATGGAGGTAAGCGAAGATATAATGTACCGTACGATGTATTCTACTGTATTTCTAAATATCTTACAGCGAAAAGGAGGAAGGAAAGCATGAGGGAAGAGGAAGGGATAGTAAGGTAAAGGGAAATAATTGAATAAGAAGAGAGAGGGGAAAGTAAAGAATAAACAGAGGGTATAAAAGGAAGAAAGAGAAAGGACAGATACGGGAATAGAAATAAGGTTCAAAATAGTGAAGGAAAAAAAAAACTATGGGACCGAAAAATTAAGAAGAAAAAGGGGAAAAATCCGGAGGGTAAGGGTACACTAAGGAGATTTGTTTTAAGTACAAGGCAAAGCTGGACAAGGAGCGTCACTTTAACTTCTGAATGACTAATAACACTGGTAAGGTAACACAGGACGCAAACTCGAGACTAGAGTGTTACTTTTTCCCCCTTACATGACATTCTCATTCCATATACAGCCTCACGCCAACTCATCACATAATCAACACTAACCTCATTTCCCTCTTGCCTTTTTCAAATTTGTAAATAGGACGTTTGAACTTATGTGTAAGTTTAATATAATGTGTGAGTGTATGGAAAATGAAGCTTCGTGAGGATTATAAGAACACTTCAAAGGGACTGAGTGAGAATGTTAAAAGTTATACAAAAGGCTGGAATTTAGTGTTCTCTCGTCCTAGGGTATGTGAAGATGTGTCTGACGAAGAAGCAGCAGGAGGAGGAGTGAGTTAAACAAGGAAGGTTTTATACAGAAAACGTAATTAGTAGTCATTTCTTAGGTGGTAATGATAAACTAATACAAAAAAGTGCCGATGGAGAGCTACAGTACATAATTAATAACGAAGAAGTGAAGATAGCAATAATAGAAAGGTGGATGGAATATTGATAGGAGACAGGTGGACGCAGAGAAGTATGGGTGGAAGATAGCAGAGATTGAGTTGACATTTTCTGCACCACAAAGAACAAAGGTCATAATATAGAGTCTTGTGAAGGTCAGTGGAAGGTGCTGCTTGTCACGCCACCTGGAGGAGGAATGGACAGGTAGGAGTGCTGGGTTGGAGGGACGAGGATTTGTGAGAGGGGGAGAAGAAATAACACAAGTAGACATGCAGGTAAAAAGTGAAATAATCAAAGGCATAGACAGACAGACAGACAGGACAGGGAAATAAATACATTGCTGCTGGATAATTTTATAATGAGTGAGTGTGAAATAGAGGAAAGATTGCAAAATACATGATTTGTGAAGTAATTTGAATGATTATTATTATGATTATTATTATTATTATCATTATTATTATTATTATTATTATTATTATTATTATTATTATTACTTTTACTACTACTACTACTACTATTACTACTAGTGG
>JAXIVD010010749.1:0-2500 GCA_036785275.1 Cancer borealis
CGGCGTCCCTCCCTCCCTGCCCAACCCCCTCCCTTTCTCCTCGTTACTTTCACTGAGGAAGATATTAGTATCTATAAAACATTTTCCTTCCTTCCTATATATATATAAAAAAACTAAATAAATAAATAATTAGAATACAATGTTTATATAGTGTTTAATATTATAGTAATGATAAAATTGAGTCTATATTCGTGTTCTTTATCCTTGAAAACCTATATATATAAATTTTCATGAGATTCTGAGGTGTCAAAATTTTCATGAAATATTCAAGACACCTTTAGATTTTTTTTAACAAATCATGTTTTGTTAAATAACTCAAAGACTATGAGGTTTACGTAAAAGACTTATAGAATAATAAATAAAGAGCAAGAAACGCCCGTATTTTTTTAGCTATAGTAGAATAAAATTGGTATATTAGTAACTGAGAAAATAATATATCAGTTATTTTGACAAAATTTCAACAAAACTTAAATTTCCTACTAAACTATAAAGTATATTTCAAATCTGATTACACCATTAGATAGATAACATCTAACTTAATATATTAACTTATATACATTATTGTTGTACGACAAATATTTTCCGAGTAAATTGGCAAAAACACATTCGACCAAATTTACGCGGAAAAATTTTGGGCGAAAAAAGAAAAAATCTACAATTGTTACAGAAACCTGAAAAATTACATAAATAACACACTCAACACACACACACATCCAAACACACACCTATACACACTCAAACACCCACTTTCTACCCCCAAACACATTTAAGTGGTGGTGGTGGTGGTGGTGGTGGTGGAGGGATGGGGGGAGGGATGGAGAAGAGGGGAACGGAAGGGGAGGGGAGGGGACAGGACCAAGCTTAAGTAATATTCTGTAAGGTTAGTGGTTATAGTGGTTTGGTGTACACAACTATTACGCAAACACACACACACACACACACACACACACACACACACACACACACACACACACACACACACACAGATCCAATTACAAAAAAAAAAAAAAAATTCCACTTACATTAAATTAAATCTCCCTCACGCCACTACCTACATCCCGTTTTCTTTACCTTACACCCACGGGGCACTCAAGTAAACTTGAGACACATGAATTAGGTCAACCGGTAACTTGACCTGACCAGCACTGACCAAGCCTGGCTGACCTGGTTTGAACTTTCGTGGGTGGGTGAAAGTAGCCTAAATAATAACCATTTGATGCATGCTACCACTACTACTACTACTACTACTACTACTACTACTACTACTACTACCCTCCCCTCCCCTCGCCTCCCATTCCCTCCCCTCACCTGCCCTCAATCCCGTTATAATATCCTCGGGGTGGTTAGGTCTCCCCTCACCCCCTCCTCTCCCCTCTTCCTCTCCCCTCCAACCCCCTCCTCTCACCCCCCCTTCATGTTGCTCTCTTGGTGTGGAGAGAGAGAGAGAGAGAGAGAGAGAGAGAGAGAGAGAGAGAGAGAGAGAGAGAGAGAGAGAGAGAGAGAGAGAAGAGAAAGTGATCCAACGGGTATGTATACAGAGGAGGAAGAAGAAGAAGAAGAAGAAGAAGAAGAAGAAGAAGAAGAAGAAGAAGAAGAAGAAGAAGAAGAAGAAGAAGAAGAAGAAGAAGAAGAAGAAGAAGAAGAAGAAGAAGAAGAAGAAGAAGAAGAAGAAGAAGAAGAAGAAGAAGAAGAAGAAGAAGAAGAAGAAGAAGAAGAAGAAGAAGAAGAAGAAGAAGAAGAAGAAGAAGAAGAAGAAGAATGATCACATAATACTGCAAAAGATAACAAATAAGAGGAGGAGGAGGAGGAGGAAGAGGAAGAGGAAGAGGAAGAGGAAGAGGAAGAAGAAGAATTAGTAAAAAAAAAAAATGGTTCAGGTGTGTTAGTTGACAAGGTAAAACACATTCACCCCTTTACCCTTTACTCTTTACTCCCTTTACCTCCCATGCTTGTCATTATCACCCTCCCCTTCCCTCCTCCTCCCCTTCCCTTCCCCTCTCCTCCCTTCAGTCGTGTCCTTTTCTTCCACTGCTCTTAATGTTATATGGTGGTGGTGGTGGTGGTGGAAAGGGCAGTAGTAGTAGTAAAAACTAACTAATCTACCTTAATATTTTAGTAGTAGTAGTAGTAGTAGTAGTAGTAGTAGTAGGTGATGGTGATTGATGTTGTTATTATTATTATTATTATTATTATTATTATTATTATTATTATTTGTTTATTATGGTGTTTTGACAAAGCTTATTTCTTCAGTCCAATGACTCATCCCTTTCTCCTATTCCTCTTTCTTCTCTTCATTGTCTCATTTCCCCATCCTCCTCCTCCTCCTCCTCCTCCTCCTCCTCCTTCTCCTTCTTCTCCTCACAAACAACATACAAATTACTTACATCACATAGTATTATCACACTCTCACACACACACACACACACACACACACACACACACACACACACACACACGAGGATGACAAAACAAATGACACACAAACACAGTTTTCTATCTA
>JAXIVD010010749.1:7500-12721 GCA_036785275.1 Cancer borealis
GGTGTCAGGGCAGTGACTCACCACGGAGGCTGACACGCTACCCTGACGCTGCTCCTTCGAAGGGCGCCTCGCTCCTGTGCCGCTGAAACCCGCTGAAGGAGGAGGAGGTGTAAAGCTTTGTATAGTGGTGATCAAATGTGTGTTAGTTTTATGAGCACTAGTTAAGGAGATTGATGCTGGGTTTTCTGTAATTGAGTTTTGTTTAGTGGTTCAAAGAGTTGTTTTGTTGGTTGGTTTGGTTCTGGTTTGTTAAGGTGATAATGTTTGAACGTTGTGTGTTACTGCACGAGCAAAGTTAATTAATAGGTTGTGTGTAGTTAGAGAAATGTTAGTTACGTTAATTGAATCCAACTTTCGTTCTTCGGTGTTTAGAGGTGGAGTTAGTTAAAAGTGATAGTGTTTATTTAGTTTAGTACGAGGTGGAGTTAGTTCAAAGTTATAGTATTCCTTTAGTATAGGAGGTAATACGTGCAGTGGTCGTGCCTCCACCACCACCACCATCACCACCATCACCGCCTCAGACTCACCACACGTGCCCTCGTGGTGCAAGCTTACAGTGTTGTCCCTGCAGATGGCGATGGACAGCTCACACTTGCTGAAGTAAGTGGTTGCGTCCGAGCCACAGGCAGGCGTGAAGGTATCCGAACACGCCCTTTGGCACACATCCCTCACCACCTCAACGTCTGTGCACAAGTAGGTGAAGAGAGATTATAGAAATGAGAAGAATAGCAATGAGGAACAAGCTAAGTGTAGGTCCCCCAATAATAACACTAGTCTTCGTTTTCTGTGAATCTTTATCTCAGAAAATGATAATGCTACAGTTGCCATAACAACGACATTTTTCATACAACACCTTTAATTATTCTACACTTAACAAACACTACACAAGCAGAGCCGGATTAACCAATAGACATAGTAAACCATTAGCCTTTAATATACGTGTATTTGGGGCCCACTGAAACTAGTTTGTCGGGCAGCGTCTCTATAAGTTGATGAGTTAGTCCTCGGGGCCACAGGCAGATAAATCTTGCCTCCCGCACAAGGCTAAACCCATTACCCTAATTTTTTACCGCAGACCGCCTCCTTTTTGAGTGTAATCTTGGGTCGGGCGTTTTGTTCATTTAGACAGCTGGCGGCCTCGAGAAGACACATGTTATCGTAGGTGTTGTCGTCCGAGCCACACACAGGAAGGTAGATCTTGGTGCATTCCTCACGGCAGGTTTTTCGTTGCACTGTTAAAAAGGAAGAAAAACTACATTGAATACGTGTTAATAAAGAAAGGAAGAGAAGTATGGAGGTCGATGGAAGAAAAACCGCATTCAATACGTATTAATGAAGAAAAGAAGAGGTGTAGAAGTTGATGGTACTAAAACACGAGAACAGTTTGCAGTGAATACATATTAATTAAGAAAATGTTGGAAAGAATGTCAGAATGAAATTGTGGAAGTCAGTGAAAGAAATTGTCAAGTAAATATGGTCACAAGATAATTTAAAAAAAAAAATAGAAAACAAGCAAAGAATAACAAGAGGAACATAAACATGGAAAAAAATGTAATAAAAAAAAGACAAGAAAGGATAAAGAAAAATCCTGAACCCTTTGAACTCTAGTTTGGTAATAACACGTTTATACCCATCTATGAACCCCTTCACACCCTCTAACCCAACCCAACCTAATCTAACTTAACCTAACCTAACCTAACCAGACCTAAACTAACCTTCCCCATCTCCTAACCTAGCCAAATCTAACCTTCCACACCTGGTAACCCAACCCAACCCAACCTTCCCAAACCCAACCCAACCCAACCTAACCAAACCTTCTATACCCCCAAACCTAACCAAACCCAACACACCCATGCCTCCTTACCCCTCACCCGCCCTTACACACCCACCACAAGGTCCACTATTGCGTTTCCTGAGGTTTGGGAAGGTGGTACACGCCGCCCTCAGGAGGTAACAATCATTCCTGTACACCACGTTGTTGGAACCGCACACAGGACTCGACTTGTTCCCGCAGGTGTCAGGACAACGGCCCCCTAACAGGAAGGATGACCAAGAGGAGAAACGACAGATTAGAGAAGAGGAAGGAGGATTTAAGAGAAGAGGAAGAAGGGTTAGAGAAGAGGAAGGAGGGTTAGAGAAGAGGAAGGAAGGTTAAGAGAAGAGGAAGCAGGATTAAGAGAAGAGGAAGGAGGGTTAAAGAAGAGGAAGGAGGGTTTAAGAGAAGAGGAAGGAGGGTTAAGAGAAGAGGAAGGAGGGTTAAAGAAGAGGAAGGAGGGTTAGAGAAGAGGAAGGAGGGTTAGAGAAGAGGAAGAAGGGTTAGAGAAGAGGAAGGAGGGTTAAAGAAGAGGAAGGAGGGTTAAGAGAAGAGGAAGGAGGGTTAAAGAAGAGGAAGGAGGGTTAGAGAAGAGGAAGGATGGTTAAAGAAGAGGAAGGATGGTTAGAGAAGAGGAAGGATGGTTAAAGAAGAGGAAGGAGGGTTAGAGAAGAGGAAGGAGGGTTAAAGAAGAGGAAGGACGGTTAAAGAAGAGGAAGAAGGGTTAGAGAAGAGGAAGGAGGGTTAAAGAAGAGGAAGAAGGGTTAGAGAAGAGGAAGGAGGGTTAAAGAAGAGGAAGGAGGGTTAAAGAAGAGGAAGGAGGGTTTAAGAGAAAAGGAAGGAGGGTTAGAGAAGAGGAAGGAGGGTTTAGAGGTGTGTGAAAAGAAAAGAAAAGAAACGACAGATTAGAGGAAGAGGAAGAAGGGTTAAAAGAAAGAGGATTACAACAGATGGAAAGAGAAGAAGAGAGAAAAATGATAAATGAGAGAAGAGGAAGAAAGGGTTCAAGGTGTCTGAAAAGGATTGCAACATGGAAAGAGAAGAGAAGAGAGACGGAGAAAAATGAACAAATGAGAATGGAAAATGAGAAATAAAAAGTTAGATTAGTATGAGAATAAGAGAGGAAGCGATAATGGTTTACTAAAGAGGTGTGTGTGTTATTGAGGAAGAAGGGAATAAGAGGAAGCAGGGATTGTGAAGGTCAAAGAGGAAATATTAGGAAACGCAGTACGAAAATATAAAGAGGAAGGTTGATGGAGAGGAACAAAGAGTAGGAAAAAAATGAAGATAGAATGACGCTACACAAGAGGAATATAAAAAAGAAAACCTACCGTGGAATGCAAGTTAGTAGGTATGAAAAGCATATTAATTAAAAGTGAAAGAAAACGAGGTGTTGGACAGATTTTTTTTTTAAGGGAGGCTCGTTTAAATGTAAAGTAGTAGTAGTTATAGTAGTAGTAGTAGTAGTAGTAGTAGTAGTAGTAGTAGTAGTAATAGTAGTAGTAGGTAGTGATGGTAGTTGTCGTTTAGAATTTGTCCAAAGATACTAAAGAATAATATTTTTCATCACATTTTAAAGTCAAGTTGAATGATATATTATGAAAAAAAAAAAATAGACATACAGTGAAGGGAAGGATGTTGTCTTATCTTTGTAGGACACCAGGTGCATGTCCTACAAACACACACACACACACACACACACACACACACACACACACACACACACACACACACACACACACACACACACAAATATACACACACACACACACACACACACACACACACACACACACACACACACACACACACACACACACACACAAGGGACACTATTTCACAATGCATCGCCCTTTTTCCAGCCTAATTCCCTCGTTACGCTCGCTCAGGGGTCCTTCAGCAAGTCAGACAAGGTCATTACGCTCATTGAGGGGCCCCGGGACAAGGGCTGAGTTCCGCGTAATGCTCAATGAGTGGCCACGGGCTGTGCTGAGTGTGTAGGGAGGAGAGAAAGAAGGGAGGGAGGGAGGGAGGGAGGGAGGGAGAAGGAAGAGAAATGAAGATAAATAGTGAGAAAAAGAAAAGGAAAAAATAAAATAGGACAAAAAAAATAATTGGTTATGTGAATTGTTGAATCTTATTTTGTTATTATTTGTTTATTTATTTTATCTTTTTTCTTTCTCCTTTTTTTTTTTTTCTCTCTTTTTTTGTGGATGGGGACGGTTTTTTTTTTTTTTTTTTTTTTTTTTTTTTTTTTTTTTTTATAATATGATTTTGTTGCTAAGGCTTCATTACCTCCACCTTCACCACCTCCTCCTCCTCCTCCTCCTTCTCCTCCTCCTCCTCCTCCTCCTCCTCCTCCTCCTCCTCCTCCTCCTCCTCCTCTTTCTTCCTTCCCTCCTTCCTTCTCTCCTTTCCTTCATTCGTATTTCCTCTTACATGTCAGTCTACATATATTATTCTAATATTCCTATTCTTCAACTGAGAGAGAGAGAGAGAGAGAGAGAGAGAGAGAGAGAGAGAGAGAGAGAGAGAGAGAGAGAGAGAGAGAGAGAGAGACATTGGTTTTCTTCCGGTAAGGAGAAAAAATGTCCCATAGGAATAAAAAATAGCCTGTGTGTGTGTGTGTGTGTGTGTGTGTGTGTGTGTGTGTGTGTGTGTGTGTGTGTGTGTGTACCTACGCGGGAATACCAGTTACGTCACAATTCCGGAAATTACCATCAAAGGTGACCTCAGCCCCCCCCCCCTTTTTCAACACACACACACACACACACACACACACACACACACACACACACACACACACACACACACACACAGTCATTATGTTATTAATATACACACACACACACACACACACACACACACACACACACACACACACACACACACACACACACACACACACACACACACACACAGTCATTATGTTATTAATATATGTCATTTCTATAACTTTTTTTTTAATTATTTTTGTTCATTATAATCAAACTACAATGCATCCAAATAAGTTCTAATAATTATAGTAATTAATAATGAACCAATTCTCTCTCTCTCACTCTCTCTCACTATATCTCTCACTCTCTCTATCTCTCTCTATCTCTCTCATTTATGGTTACGATTGTGGCAGATATTTTGGCGGGAAAATGTTCTTCTTCTAGCGACTCTCTGGGAAACTAAACACACGAACCTGACAACAAAACAAACACAGATGGAAGGAACTAGTTTGTGTGACCTTGAGAGGAGCAACAGGTGGAGAAGGAGGAGGAGGAGGAGGAAGAGGTTGTGGTTTGAGTGATTAAGAAAGAAGATAACGAAGAATTAGCTAGTATCATTCTCTTCTTCCTCCTCTCTTCTTCTTCCTCCTCCTCCTCCTCCTCCTCCTCCTCCTCCTCCTCCATAATGGAC
>JAXIVD010010750.1:0-12717 GCA_036785275.1 Cancer borealis
TCTCACCCATTCTGATAGACGCCCCGCAAGCTCCCTTTCTCCCCCTCTCTCCTTCCCCTTCTCCCCCTCCCCCTTCCCTCCCCTTTACCTCCTTTCTCAGCCCCTCTCATACCTTCTCCTACACCTCCTCCTTCACCGCCTTCCTCCCTCTCATGCTGACTCCTGAGTTATGTGGAAATACAACACGAAAGACTTTTTTTTCCCTCCTTCTCTCTCTCTCTCTCTCTCTCTCTCTCTCTCTCTCTCTCTCCCTCTCTCTCTCTCTCTCTCTCTCTCTCTCTCTCTCTCTCTCTCTCTCTCTCTCTCTCCCATCCTTGCCCGTGTGAGTTAGGCAACCAAGAACACATAAGTTGTAAGGGAAATATGATGAGGAGCCGCTCTAGGGAAGGACCGGGTAGCAGCTACTTAAAGGAATTACTGTCAGGGAGATTTACTCAGGAAGGAGCGAAATGGAAGCACGAATGGAAGAAGAGATAGCAAGGTGTGGCGGCTTCCTGGAATCACAGTTTATTAATAATCGAAGCAAGACGTCTAGAGGTAATGTAAGGAAATGTGATGTAATGTAAGGGTTGTGATGTTATGTAATGTGATGGGATGTGATGGGATGTGATTTGATGTGTTCAGTAAGACGATGAAGAAGTAGAAGAAGAAAAATAAGAATGGGGGAAAAAATGATGTTAGTTATAAGAACATAATAAGAAGGAAAATAATAAAAATAAAAAGAATAAGAAGAATAAGAATACAAATATGAATAATGATAATGATAATAATAATAAGAAGAAAAAGAAGAAGAAAAAAAGAAGAGGAAGAAGTATGCTATAATGGAATATTGTCAAGTAGTTATTCACACACATTCATCATATATAATTCATCTTCTACAGTGTATAAAGATAAACTCAGCTTAGGAAGAAATAAAAAAAAACACATTAAAAAAACAAAAGAATGACTGTAAAGTGATTATTTATCATTTTCTTTTTATTTCTACAGGAAGTATTTACAAAAGAGGGAAACAAGTGACGTGAGAACAATATATCGTATAAATAATAGGGACTTCCTTTATCCTCAAACCTTTTTTTCCCCCTCTTTTTCCCTTCCTTTCGTTCTTCAATTTCCTCTTCTTTTGGATCAATTTCCTCTCTCCTGCATCCTCTTCTATCCTTCTCTATGTTTGTATTTTTTAACTCCATAAATCCTGTAGGAGCTTCCCGTGGCCTTTACCCTAATCATTGCTCTCCTGAACACCTCCTTCGATGCCCTTCGGTCCATCTCACATCTTCGTCTTTCCTTGGCAGTATTTCTTGTGGGCATTTCATCCTTAGGTACCTGCGCGGGCGTGGGTATGAGCGAAGGATTGGGAGGAAAGGATAAGGGAAAGGGAGGAGGCTGGGGGGGGGAAAAGAATGGAGAAAGGAGGAGGTCGGAGGGAAGAAAAGAGAAAGGATTGAGGTGACCTTAGGATTCTAGAAGGGCTAGTCATGGGGGATGAAGGGGAAGGTTACAGAAGAAAAGAATCTGAAGAGGCAGAAGAGATAGGATGTGGAGGAGGATGAAGAAGGAAGGATGGAGGAAGAGAAATTATAACACAGGAGATTATAGAACACATAAGAAGGAAAAGTAGGAGGGAAAAAAACTTTACAGGAAAGGTGAAGGAGGATGGGAGATGCGGACTGAACGTGGGTGGGAGGTAAAGAGAAAGAGAGAGGGATGGAGGGTGAGGGTGAGGAGGGTGAGGGGAGGGTGAGGGTAGGGTAGGAGACAGACAATAGCACCAGCCCAGAGAACAGCAGGAGCACAACAGCGCCAGGTAATTTCCCCTCTCCGAATGTACTGCCCACCATTTAAATTCCGAGGCAGACTTGGAAAGGAGGCAATCGCTAGAGGACTAATTAGATCATTAGCGAGAGCGAAAACACTGGAGGGCGGCGCGATCGGGCAGCGGCACGTGACAGATGGTTCTAATTGTTGTACGAGGCGACGGAGGACACACACACACACACGCACACATACATACATACATACATACACACCCACACACACACACACACACACACACACACATACAAAGAAAAACACGGCTCATTTCCCTCATCGTAGGATATTTTTTTGTTTCTCTCTCTCTCTCTCTCTCTCTCTCTCTCTCTCTCTCTCTCTCTCTCTCTCTCTCTCTCTCTCTCTCTCTCTCTCTCTCTCTCTCTCTCTCTCTCTCTCTCTCTCTCTCTCTCTCTCTCTCTTACGTCTACTACTCAATCTTTCTTTTTCCTTCTTCATAACAATGTATTTTTCTTCCACAATAATCTTCTAGTATTCCCTCACTGCGATTTTATTTTTCTCTCTTTTTTTTTCTTTCTCTCACATCTCTCTCTCTCTCTCTCTCTCTCTCTCTCTCTCTCTCTCTCTCTCTCTCTCTCTCTCTCTCTCTCTCTCTCTCTCTCTCTCTCTCTCTCTCTCTCTCTTTCTCTATCTCTTTCTTAGGTCTTGCTTAATGATACTCCTTCACCATGTTTTGTTTATCCTCTTTGTGATGAGTTTGATTTGAAGAAAGAAAAAAAAAAAGTAAAGAAAAAAAAAAAATCGTCTTGTGTGTGTATTTTGCGCCGTGTTGTCACTGTCTATGAAGGCGAGATTATTATATGTGTAGAATTGTACCGAAGGGAAGAGGTAAAAACGTTTCTCAGATCGCCGGAGTGGCAGACGCAGCAGGTTTTGGGCTCCTGAGGGTACGTGTGGGTGGTAACTGTCCCTGATTCACGAGAGAGAGAGAGAGAGAGAGAGAGAGAGAGAGAGAGAGAGAGAGAGAGAGAGAGAGAGAGAGAGAGAGAGAGAGAGAGAGAGAGAGAGAGAGAGAGAGAGGGAGAGAGAGAGAGAGAGAGAGAGAGAGAGAGAGAGAGAGAGAGAGAGAGAGAGAGAGAGAGAGAGAGAGATGCATATAATTCACCCTTTGCATCAATAACCTTCAAGACAGTTCATCACTTATGGCCCCGGGTATTAGCAGAGATTATCAGATCTGGCTTAAAATCCCCAATTAACTGACAGCTACTCATTTTCCCGCTAAGTACGGTGCTCGGAAATTGGCTGCTCCAGATTATGAGGTGCTTTGATGAATGTTTTCTGCCACCACAGACGAAAAACTCTGCCCAGCCGCCGGGAAGGAGTTCTTGGTCAAGCATTCTGCCGCTAGAGCACATTTTTCAGGTATATACTTTCTTCGAATAAAGCTGAATGCCGGAGGGGGAGGTGACAGGTGTTCCTGCCTCACCGTGTGGCCTCGGGACCAGCAAAAAGAGAAAGAGGACAGTCGGTGCGACCTGCCACTTCCTTTATGAATTGATTGAATTTGTTCAGTGTCACAGGGTCAGGGATGGTGTGCGTCCATGGCCTGCATGGCGGGGCCCACGTGGACCACTGGGCACACGTGGCCAAGAAGGTGGTGCTCATGAGCGACTGTGTTCCTTCTTCTATTGTGCGAAGTGAGGAAGAAAATTTCTGTCCACGAGACTTGTATGCTGAAAGGAAGTTTATGTTTTTGTAGTGAAGTTGTTGCGGTATGTAGTGTGTAGTGTAGTGTTTGGTGGGAGGACATGCTGGGTGTGAACGGGGCTGAGTCTGTGCTACCTGGGTGTTCGCTCTTATCTATGACACGTTGTATTCCCGCTTACAGCATGAGGAATACAGTTCTACGGACATTTATGTGTAAGTCTTTGGTCGGATTTCACAAATCCATGGAGAAGATCGATGAAAAATAGAAAGACTTAAGAGTTTGTGATGGAGATCTGCCACGGTCAAGGAGACACCTGCTGACTGGGATAAAAAACGACGAACTGGCTCTTTGACATATATATATATATATATATATATATATATATATATATATATATATATATATATATATATATATTCAAGAAACTCCCTTCTTCATTGTGAATATTGTGCCAATGTTGGTGGAGGACAGCAAACTTGGGTCGCAGGACTTCCGGTTCACCTAATTTGCGTCAGGAAGAGAATGTTTCAGGAAATAAATGCTTAATACATAATTTAAGTTAAATAATTTCACTAATGTTAGTGGCGAGGCGTTATGTGAGGCAACACCTGGCCGTTTGAGGATCCTCATAGAGGCAACTCACGACACGCCCTTGGGGAGGGGGGGAGGTGGAGGAGGAGGAGGGTAGAGGGTGAGGAAAAAGAAGAGAAGGAGGGAAAATGGTTACTAGTGGAGGGTTGGGGCAGGGAAAGTAAAGCAGTGTTTGCTTTGTGTTGGACTTGTAATACTTATGTAAAGATACACATGCACACGCGTATTTAGGTTATTTTCTTATTCATCTATTTGTTCATTTATTTGTGCGTCTAGTTTTGTTGATTTATATAAACACTCACTTTTTGTTTAATTGACTGTGTACATGTTTTATCGATATTCCAGAATGTTGTCCTGGACGGTTGGAGGTGATCCTCGCACTGGTGTTCCTGAGTCAAGGTTAGTGAATCGTTGTGTTCTCTTTTGGCACTGTGGCTGTGGCTGTGGCTGTGGCTGTGATGAGGTGGGAGGGGAATGGGTTTAGTGAATCATTGTGTTCTGGGATTGGCGTTGAATGATCCTCTTTGGACACTGTGACTGTCGAGGTGGAAGGTGAATGGGTTTAGAATTGTCATATATGGTGATCCAAAAGATGTCAGAAACCAAGACCTAAGCATGACCTTAACTCAAACTTAAGATTAACCAGTGTCTTCCCTCCTTCATGGCCTTCGTCAGGAAACTCAAGAATGGTCTGTGTTCCTTTGCTTTCCACCTTCCTTGTCCAAGACTCATTTGAGGAGAGAATGTCTGGGCAACTCAGGACTATATCTTAAAAACAACTTCATTCTTCTTAGAACAATATTGGTTGGATATTTCTTACTTATATTGTGTTGTAGGTGACCTGTTTCTATTTACATTGGTATAGAAAAAGAAGTGTATGAATGACAAAGGTTACGCCAGCGAATTGTTTTTTTACTTAGCTTCATATCTTTCTTCGTGCTGCCATCTGGAGGCTCTTCACTGCGTTCCTTAACTATCATGAGTAACGAAGATTATAATTTTAGTAGTAAATGAAAGAACGCACAATATACATATATCAAAAATTAAATACTGTTCTGCAGGAGTATATGTTCTTGTAAATATTCACACGAAGGATGGAATATTTATAGTATGTTATATTGTTGGCGTACACTTGTTTCATGAGTACAGGTGTGTTTGAAGGGGTTGGTGAAGCAGGGAGCAGCACCAGTTTATGACCTTGATTCATTTGGTGGTGTTAAGTATTGCTTTTAGCTGTGCTTGGCGGCTCGGCTGTTCCACTGGACTTATTGCACACTGACGCAATCCAAAGGTTGTAAACTTTAGCACACAAGAATGAAAATATCACACGCCAAATCCGGGTGAATACTGAACCCTGTTTGTGTTATAGTTTGTTTTGGGGGTTGATGTAAGCTAGGGATAAATTCCTAAAACCTATATTGATATAGGCGGATGAATTCAGAGAAGTAACATGTCATAGAATTATACATGTATATCATATAAATTTAGGTCTTTAATCATGGCTAAGTAATAAGTGTTGGGAAGTGAGCGCGGCAACCATTTAAAACTCATACACGTTTCACCTCCATAAGCAATGGGACAGGTTATATTTTCGTTTCTTTGACCTGGAGTTCTGTTCTATCCCTCCCCCCTTCCCCCCCCATCATGACCCAGTAGATATAAGGGCGCGCCGGCCTGGCCTGGCCCCTCACAACACAGACAGCTGGCGGCCACGGCAAAAACCTTACAGCTGTGATTGGTGAACCCAGCGCCGCCGCCTGCCTTGCCGTAGCCTTAGAGTCCACGCTGCGCCTCCTTATTTACGTAGCGGCGAAAAAACAGGACCAAATAGATCATCCCTCGGACGTGTGGGATGGAGGTCCTTCTCTCCTCGGGAAGGGAAGGAGGCGGAGGATGATAGAAAAGGGAAAGGAGAAGAAAAAAGTTATGTATAGAAAAAAGCTCCGAGACGAGACAAATGGGTGAAAATTTAATGTTTTGGTAAAGAAGATAATCGTTTTCTTTCCTCATGTGTGATAGTTTTGTTTTCATTATTTTGGTTTCTGTCTCCGTGTTCCGCCGCTTTGATCCCCGACGCCGGCCACGTATACCATCAAACAGACGCTTCAAATACACCAAACATCAAGAAGGAGTTGTTTTTGTAACTCTTTTTGTAAACAGGAAACATTAATCATATCAATGGATTCAGTTTGACTTGGTACTTTATGACTGATGTGAGGAAGTTGACAGACATACAAATAAGCGTCAAACAGGAAGAAAACGTAGCGGGGCGCGGCAGACAATATCTTCTCAGCAATGAAACAACGGACGGGAAGAGGAGGAGGAGGAGGAGGAGGAGGAGGAGGAGGAGGAGGAGGAGGAGGAGGAGGAGTGTTGGGGCGGCGGCCGCTGTGGTACTCTTAAATACTCGTAGCTTTGGCTGTGCGCATCGGGAATCAAATAACTGCTGTATAACTTTTTCTTCATCCCTCGTTCTCTCTTCCCTCCGTTAACCCCTCTCTCATTTTCTCCTCTCCTCTCCTCTCCTCTCCTTCTCCTCTCCTCTCCTCTCCTCTCCTCTCCTCTCCTTCCTCCTCCACCCACTCACTCTCCCTCCACCCAAGCAGGCGAGTGTTTTCATAATATTTCCTCAAGACCTCGACTTCCCAAACGCACACACATACATACATACATACATTCTGGTCAGTAGTTGGATCTCCTCTCTCCATTATCAAGTGTTGTCCCTCCCTTCCATCCCTCTCCCTGGTCCCTCCCTCTACTATATATAACCTCTCTCCATCCCTCACACCTCCTCCTCCTCCTCCTCCTCCTCCTCCTCCTCCTCCTCCTCCTCCTCCTCCTCTGCTGTCTTCCGGGCCCGTGATGAGTGTGTCGGTTGATATACAGAGCTCATGAATATTATGATCCTTAGGAAGCTATATATTATGAGCAGCAATGTCTTTTTTTTTTTATACATTCATACTATTGTACTTACTTTCTTTTCTTTTCTCTTTTTTTATTTCCTTTCCTTTCTTTTCCTCCTCCTCCTCCTGCTGCTCCTCCTCCTTAAGTTATGTTATTTTTTATTTTTTTTCTTCTCCCCGCCGGCGTGAGAATGATGTTTATTTATGTTTACCGTTTTCTGTTTTGCATTTCGTTCCCGTTAATAATCACCACCGTTGAAAAGGTAATTATTGACTTGGGGGACACACATCAAGACTGTAAAAAGATTGTTGTCTGATTACGATTCTCTCTCTCTCTCTCTCTCTCTCTCTCTCTCTCTCTCTCTCTCTCTCTCTCTCTCTCTCTCTCTCTCTCTCTCTCTCTCTCTCTCTCTCTCTCTCTCTCTCTCTACGTGTTTTATCCATCTATTTATTTATTTGTAAATATTTTTTTTTTCAATCGTATTTTTTGTTGCTCTTGACGGTAGATTTCCTTTTTTTTTATTTTTATTTTTTTATTTTTTATTTTTTTATATTTGTTTTATTTTTTGTTTTTACACGTGTATCCGTTTATTTGAGGGATTATTCCATTTACAATTTATTTCATTTCCACCTTTTTTTTTTTATTATCATCTTTTTTGTTTGTTTTTGTCATACCTCTCTTGTTTCCTTTTTTTGGGGTTTTTTTTATTTTAGCGTTTTTTTTTCTTTTTTGTTAGCGCACCATCCAACTTTCCTGTTTATTTCCCTCGCACAAATTTATCACATCAATGCTGCTCTTTGTTTGTTTACATTCTCTACAACTACAGTTTTTATTTATTTATTATTATTTTTTTTTTTACTGTCATTCGTCTCTTATGGCCTCGTAATTCGCTTCCACTCCCTCTCTCTGTCTCTCTTTTTTTTACATATACTTTTTCTCTTTTTGTGTCACAGTTAGCTTCCTTCCCTCCTCACCTATCGCCTGCTTATTACCTGCTTATACCACTGAGAACCTCCCTTCCCCTCCCGTCCCTCTCCTCTCTCCCTCTACTTCTGCTACCTCCATATTTCACTCCGTCCCTAGTGCAGCATCCCCATCCTCATCCATCGATTTTTTTCCTCTCCATGTAAGATCTCTCATGCCTTGAAAATTCCTAGTTATGTTCATATCCATCCCTCCCTCCCTCCCTTCTTCCTTTCCCTCTCTCCGTCCCTCCCTTCCTCCCGGTACGCCGCAGCTGCAAGATCAAGCTCAGCTGCAGGAGGTGATGCATGACTCCTAGTACCCCACACCTCTACTTCGACGGCGTCAGAGGCACACTACATAACAACCAATCACAGCCCCATTCCCGTGCCTTCTATCATATCCTGCTCCTTCCCATCCATCCCGTGACAACCGTGGCCGCGTCCCCCTACACGAAGAGAGAGGGAGGATGGGGCGTGGCGGGAGTTAGGGAGGGAGCAGAAGGGGTGAGAGAGTGTGAGTGAGGGAGAGAGGGAGAGGGAGGTACTGGGGGTAAAGCCGTGGGGGGTCATGATGCATCGTCTACATTACCTCTGTGATTTACACGCCGGAGCCTCCATCAGTTGTGCAGACGACGCGCGCCCCCGTGATAGACAACGTTGCCAAAGAAGGGACCTCATCCACATTGCCATACGAATCGGTCGCTATCTCGCCGCGCACTCCCGCCACACATTGAAAGAGGCGAAGCAGCGGCTGACGAGCGAGGCAGCGCGTGGCCTCAGAGGGATTGCCGGGTATTAAGGAACAGAGAGAGGGAGAGAGTTAGAGAAAGAGAGAGAGAAAGGAGGAAAAAAATGGTGTTTATTAATACGAAACTGTTTTGATTGAAGTGGCGCCGGAGAGCACATTCGGCAACGCGGGTGATGGAGGGCGCCGGGCTCTCTCTCGGCGGCGGCAGCTTTGGTGCTCTCGTTTCTTTGCCTGCCAGGGAGATACGGCCGAGGGGGGGCGGGGTGAGGGGCGATGTAAACCATCCCGCCTGTGACGGCTGAGGCTGGGTGGGGGGTGGGTGGGAGGATAGGGATGGGGGTGGTGGTAAGAAGAAATAACTTATAATACATTCATTCTGTTTGCATGACGTGTTTTTCTGTTGCTTTTAAGATGTCTATAATTCAATGTTTATATGAAGGCCGCTGTGCGTATCTGTACACAGCGTGTGATTTGTGTACGTTCCGCTCTGTGTCGACTTGTGTTTCTGTACCAGTGTTAATATATGAGAGGAGGTGGCCAGTACAATAGCCTCATTAATTTTCTTTATTCTGTATCTTCTTCACAATATCAGAGACAATTTAAGGTGGCGCAGAGAGCTGTTGGGAATGAATGTACTGCGTCAGTAGTTAGTTGAGGCGGCGTGCAGGGTAAGGAAGGAAGGGGGTGGAGGGCGGGGGAGGAGAGAGGAATGATGGTGAGGGAGAAAAGGAGAGATGGACGGAGGGAGGACCAAAGAGAAAGAGAGAAAGAATCGACATAATGATAAGAAAGAGGACGGCGTGGGGACGAGGATTGACGTGATGGCACACCAGTACACGACGAGGAGGGACACGAGGGAAGGATGGCAGGACAGTGAGGTGAAGAAAAATGAAGGAAAAAGGATATTAATAAACTACTGACCACCCTTTCCTCTCCTTCCAATCGGTCATCTATCAGTTGTCTAAGATTCCCCCGCTCAGCAGTCAGCTCAGCACGACTCAGCATGGGAAATAAAGACGCTACCCCTGTCAGACGAGTTAATGTGATGCAAATTGTGACTCGGACGTCTGGAAAACACTATAAAATATTCTTAGGTGGACGCGAGAGAAACGAAAGGCGCACGGAACGAATTCTCCAGCATTTGTTTTATTAATCACGTCCGAGTCAGTGCCAGGAAGGGGCTGATGGAGGAAAATTAGAGCAAAGTGAAGAGAGAGAGAGAGAGAGAAAAAAAAAAAAGAAGAGAGAGAGAGAGATGTGTTTGTTTGACCAGTGTAGTGACTCATTAGCGTTGACGTAAATGTGTTTCTTCTTGACAGTTGGAGTTCAGAGTAATATTTGCCATTTAGAGGTAATTCTCTCCTCTCCTCCCCCTCTCCTCCTTCCCTCCTCTTCTTCCCCTCCCTTGTATTTCTTCCTTGTCTCTCTTTTTCTCTTTCTCTCTTCCTCCTTCCCCCCGCCGTGCCTTCCTCTCTCTTCTCTTTACTAACCCTCCCTCACACTAACTACTTATTCGCTAAATCTCATACTTTTCCCTCCCTCCTCCTCCTCCTCCACCTCCTCCTCCTCCTCCTCCTCTTCCTCCTCCTCCTCCTCCTCCTCCTCCTCCTCCTCCTCCTTTTACATCCACAACGGAGTAATTTTAATCAAAGGTACTTTACTTTCATATCTTTTTGACGTTCATACAACTAAAATATGAATATATATTTTTTTTGAGAACACAGATAAATATACAAATGAATTAATTACACACGACTTATTGATGTCTACTTTTATAAAATCGACTTTAACTAATTTTTATATTGTTTTTTGTCTTTTTAATTTTTTTTTTTGTTAGTCCCATTAAGAGTCCAGATCTTGGGGCGACGTGGAGTATTTTATTTTTTAATTTTATTTCATCATTATTATCATTATCTTTTTCATTTCATCATTATTATTTCTTTTGTTATGTTACGAACCGGAATATTTTTGTCGTGTTTCTGGATCGTGTGTTGAAGGAAACAGAGGAGAAAGGGAAGAGAGGAAATGGAGGAAGGTGAAGGGCAGTGTAAAGGGATAAATAATCTGGGAGGAGGAGGAGGAGGAGGAGGAGGAGGAGGAGGAGGAGGAGGAGGAGGAGGAGGAGGAGGAGGAGGAGACGGTGACGAGTGGCCTGAGAGAGAGAGAGAGAGAGAGAGAGAGAGAGAGAGAGAGAGAGAGAGAGAGAGAGAGAGAGAGAGAGAGAGAGAGAGAGAGAGAGATGTGGCTGACTCTGAATGAAATAAAATCTACACTAGATAAAAAAAAGTAGATTAAAAATAGATAAAAAAATGAAGCAAATAAAAAAAAAAAAAAAAAAATAGAAGTTGACGAATGAGAGAAAAGAAAAAAAAATTGAAGCAAAAATAATGAAATAAAAGAGAAAGAGAGAGAAAAAAAGCCAGGAATGATTATAAGTTGCAGTAATAAAAAAGAAAAAGAAAAAGAAAAAAGAAAACCAGCAAAAAAAAAAAAAAAAAAAAAAAAGATAACAAATGAGGTGAGTGACAAACACCCAAATAATGTAACGAGAAACAAACCGATGAAATATAACATGAGGGAAGACTTTTTATTTCAACATATATATATATATATATATAAAGTTTTTTTTTGTAGTGAAGAATTATTGCCGAGGAAAGTGGACAGGGATGGGATGGAGGGGTGACGGTCTTGATGGAGGCTTTACGTAACTAGGTCTAGTGGTTAGGACGCTCGCCTCACAAGCGAGAGGTCACGGGCTCGATCCCCGCGCCGGGTAGGAGACATATGGACCAAGTCTCTTATAAGTGTGTGGTCCCTGTTCACCAAACAGTAATGAGGTACCTGATCTCAGACGGGGTTTGTGACCCGCTTTCAGGGGGGGAGAAAACAAATCTCCCATAAATAAAAATATACAGCAGTGACCCCTTATCACTGTTCGGGCCGCTGTTAAACAGCGGTTGTCGGCGCCTTATACGGCAGCCATTCTTGGGTTGGGCTTTCAGATAGGTAACATCTAAGGATGACACCTTTAGCTCACAAAAAATGCCCCATGTAATACTTTCAGTATAAATAAAAAAAAAAAAAAAAAAAGAGAGAGAGAAGAGAGAGAAGAGAAAGAGAGAGAGAGAGAGAGAGAGAGAGTAGAGAGAGAGAGAAGAGAGAGAGAGAGAGAAGAGAGAGAGGAAGAGAGAGAGAGAGAGAAGAGAGAGAGAGAGGAGAGAGAGAGAGAGTGAGAGAAGAGAGAGAGAGAGGAGGCGAGAGAGAGGTGAGGAGGCACTTTCGAAGGTAAGGGATGATGGAAATGAAGTGCAAGAAGGAAAAAAAAAATGAGGTGGAGGTGTGTGTGTGTGTGTGTGGTGTGTGTGTGTGCTGTGTGTGTGTGTGTGTGTGTGTGTGTGTGTGTGTGTGTGTGTGTGTGTGTGTGTGTGTGTGTGTGTGTGTGTGTGGTGTTGTGTGTGTGTGTGTGTGTTGCGTAAGATGTGTATGTGTATGTGTGTGTGTGTGTTGCGTAAGATGTGTATGTGTATGTGTGTGTCACTTGGCTCCTCACGTCGTCGTTGTCGTCGGTGGTGGTAGTGGTGGTTGGTGTGGTGGTGGTGGTGGTGTGGTGGTGGTGGTGTGGTGGTGGTGGTGGTGGTGGTGGTGGCGAGGTGCCAGTGGGATGGGTGGAAGCGATGGCAGTTTCCGTACATTTAAGCCAAGGGTTGATGGATGGCCTGAAGAGCGCTGCGGGGACACTGGAGGCGCGCGTCCACTGTCCTGCCGACGCACTGCTGGAAAGAGATCGTGAAAGGATGGAACAGTATAAGTATAAGTGAACCTGCAATGAGAGTATATAGTGAGGCAGAGGGGAGGCAAGGTTTAACATAACGATTGGTGTGTATCTAGAGCCCTCATGTTAGGGAAGATGGTTAGAACGTGCACGCAAGACCAACCAAAGGCTCCATTTTCTTTCACACTCAGGGGTTGGAGGGAAGACTTAACCTTTTTTTTGAGTTTTGCGATAAATCCATCATGGAATGTAGCTTTTT
>JAXIVD010010751.1:0-2500 GCA_036785275.1 Cancer borealis
GCTCTAGGGCATAATGGTAGTTCAGTCCTCACCACTCACTAGTGACGTCAGTGGTGTAATATATACTTAGACTAATCAGTTTAATACTCCTTAGTGACGTCAGTGGTGTAATATGTACGTAGACCAATCAGTTTAATACTCCTTAGTGACGTCAATGGTGGAATATATACCTAGACCAATCAGTTTAATACTCCTTAGTGACGTCAGTGGTGTAATATGTACCTAGACTAATCAGTTTAATACTCCTTAGTGACGTCAGTGATGTAATATATACCTAGACTAATCAGTTTAATAGTCCTTAGTGACGTCAGTGGTGTAATATATACTTAGACCAATCAGTTTAATACTCCTTAGTGACGTCAGTGGTGTAATATATACTTAGACCAATCAGTTTAATACTCCTTAGTGACGTCAGTGGTGTAATATATACTTAGACCAATCAGTTTAATACTCCTTAGTGACGTCAGCGGTGTAATATATACTTAGACCAATCAGTTTAATACTCCTTAGTGACGTCAGTGGTGTAATATATACTTAGACTAATCAGTTTAATACTCCTTAGTGACGTCAGTAATGTAATATATACCTAGACTAATCAGTTTAATAGTCCTTAGTGACGTCAGTGGTGTAATATATACTTAGACCAATCAGTTTAATACTCCTTAGTGACGTCAGTGGTGGAATATATACTTAGACCAATCAGTTTAATACTCCTTAGTAACGTCAGTGGTGTAATATATATTTAGACCAATCAACACAATCTATCTGAATTTACGTGAGTTTCAAACTATTCTTGTTTTTATCCTTGGCGCAAACGTGTTAAAAAGAAAAGTTGCTCAGTTCCTTAGCATCGTAAAGGTTTCAAGAACTTTATACATTATTTGATTGTCTATCCATGAAGCAGCGTTTTCCATTTAGAAAACAGAAGAGAGAGAGAGAGAGAGAGAGAGAGAGAGAGAGAGAGAGAGAGAGAGAGAGAGAGAGAGAGAGAGAGAGAGAGAGAGAGAGAGAGAGAGAGAGAGAGAGAGAGAGAGTATGTGTGTGCCTGCGTGCGTGCGTGCGTGCGTGCGTGCGTGCGTGAGTGAGTGAGTGAGTGAGTGAGTGGATGTGTGTGTGTGTGTGTGTGTGTGTGGGTGTGGGTGTGGGTGTGGGTGGGTGGGTGGGTGGGTAGGTGGGTGGGTGTGTGTGTGTGTGTGTGTGTGTGTGTGTGTGTGTGTGTGTGTGTGTGTGTGTGTATGGGTGTGTGTGTGTGGGTGGGTGGGTGGGTGTGTGGGTGGGTGTGTGGGTGGGTGGGTGGGTGGTTGTGTGTGTGTGTGTGGGTGGGTGGGTAGGTGAGTGTGTGTGTGTGTGTGTGTGTGTGTGTGTGTGTGTGTGTGTGTGTGGGTGGGTGGGTGGGTGGGTGGGTGGGTGGGTGTGCGCGCGCGCACTTGGGTGGTGTAGAATGGAAGCGAGGAGTATCAAGGAGAGGAAAACGTTGAATGAGAATGAATGGAGGGAAGGAAGGAGAGTGAGGTGCACGAGAATGTGAAGTGAGAAGTGATGAGGGTAAGAAATGAGAGAGGAGGAGGAGGAGGAACACAAATAAGCAGAAAGGAAGAGCAAACATCAGTAGACCTATTTCCCCTTACGAGGCTGTTTGTGATAAAATGAACAACTATTGAAACTCTATCGGCCTTTACGGAATAGAAAATAAAAAGAGTTTTCCCTACAAATACTGAATTGACAACAAATTATATTAGGTTACCATTATAATGGTGATCTTAGAAATAATAAACTGTGCACAAAAATATCAGATTTTATAAACTTGCCTGTATCAACTCGTTAAAATTGACATTCAATTAACCTTCCCCACAAAATAAAATCATAATGATATCTTTTATAACAAGCGTGTAGCGTAGACTATTTCTGGTCTCTTAGAGGAAGCACCCGATACACACATACGAACACACAATTATAGTAATGATGATAATGATGGTAATAGTAATAATGATACTAATAACAATAATAATGATGATGATAATAATAACATTAATAATAATAATGCTAATAATAATAATAGTAATGATAGTAACAGATGTCAATCTTCTTTTACCTTCCTCCAAAATCCTTCTTTCATTCCTTCCATGTTTGCAACTCTACTATTATCCTCACTCTTCTCAGGTCCGCCCAGATAGGAGGAGGAAACTCATGAGGAGGAGGAGGAGGAGGAGGAGGAGGAGGAGGAGGAGGAGGAGGAGGAGGAGGAGGAGGAGGAGGAGGAGAAGAAGTGTGTTATTATAGCCTCTTATATTGCATTGTATTATATATTGAACATTATTATATCGACTTGGCAGTACATTAGATTTTATTAATGGCGAAATATATAAAAACCAGGCAACGTTTCTTTATTCAATGTGCGCGCCGCGCGCGCGCGCGCGCGCGTGTGTGTGTGTGTGTGTGTGTGTGTGTGTGTGTGTGTGTGTGTCTGTGTGTGTGTGTGTGTGTGTGTGTGTGTGTGTGT
>JAXIVD010010751.1:7500-12716 GCA_036785275.1 Cancer borealis
TGTCCTTTACTGTTTTGTTTTTATTCTTTTTCTTGTTATGAATATTTTTTTTTACATGTAAAAAGAAAAATACATAGTAAAGAAAAATAAATAAATAGGAAAAATAATGTATGATTCATGCGAGTGTACAATGCTTTGCTGCGTTTCAGTGTTTTAGATCCATTACCAACCCTTTGTAACACGCACTACCACATTCCTGTCATTACCAAGTGGTTAACAGCAAGGCAAAAATAAAATACTACTGTGGTCAAATAACAGTTGAAATTCCAGAAATCATTAATGACATCTGGTATCACTCATTTCTCTTAATGCTAAAAGGGCTCCGGCCTCCCGGTTGAAGGACATTTGACCGACAGACATTTCACCAAACGGACATTTCACCGAACGGACATTTCACCGAACGGACATTTCACCGACAGAAATGTCCGTTCGGTGAAATGTCCGTTCGGTGAAATGTCCGTTCGGTGAAATGTCCGTTCGGTGAAATGTCTGTCGGCCAAATGTCCGTCGGTCAAATGTCCGGCCACGGCTAAAAGAAACACATATTATTATAAGATTGATGAAATTACTGCTTACGTTGGAAGAAGTGGAAGGATAGGACCCCGGGGGGGAGGGGGGAGGAGTTTATCCAAGTTATATCAGTAATAGTACATATTCTTTAAATAGATAAATATATAGATAAATAAATAATCATATACACAATACAGGGAGAGAAGGCGAGTTTGAGCTGATAAATTTTGATAAATAAACTTTGATGAAATAAACCAGATGAAATAAAATAGCGCTGAATTAATGACGTCTTATTGGTCGCTCCACCACCACCTTCGTGTATGGCTGTGTGTTCTGAGTTGCAAGACCGCAAACAATTGTGGCCTAAAATAGGAATCTTATTGAATATACAACAATATGAATATGTCAGCTGCGTTGTGTTGATTAACCAACATTTTTCTTTTTGATAACGTTGTTAAAAATATTCTATTTATATATGTATTCATTGTATTGTGTTGCTCAGTAAGAGTGTTTATGTTTAAAATTTAAAAGACAGTCGTTGTTGTTGTGGCTTCAGAAACCTTGACTTAAGTCTTTCGGAAAATAAGACACCCACTTCGCTTGTTCTTCCTTTATCTGTACATAATTACTGAAGAATTCCCGGAGGTACGAACGGCTTTACTTCCAGACCTTGCAGCAAAACTCTTACAAACATAACCTCAGCCACCGGCGTAACAACAACACAAACAAGCTCTTCCTTGGTTCGTGATCGCCTATACGTGTGTGTCGTCGTCTCGTTCACTTGAATAACGATGATTTGTCCTCGTTCGCTATTCGTCCGAGTGATCTGCTTGAGGGATTGTGAGGATGCAGAACGTTCAAGGAGAAAGAGAAGGTCTTTTCATGGCTGCTAAAACTCCTCTTTCAAAGACTTCAGAAGCAGCTCATGCAATCTAAACTGTCGTCAGAAGTCTTACGTTTTATGTCGATCTAGAAGGCAAAACAGTGATGGATGGAGGATTGAAGAGACGTAAAGAGAGAAAGATAGATAGATAGATAGAGGGAGAGAGGGAGGAAGAAAGAGATAAAAGAGATAGATAGAGAGGGTGGGAGAAAGATAGAGATAAAAAGAAATACTAGTTGAATTAAGAGAAATGAAAACGAAGTGGAGGGAGGAAGGTTACAAGTACATAGGGACTTTATTGACAGGTGACCAGAGGTGAAGTGAAAGGTAACAACACAGGTAAGGAGAGACAGGAACCCAGTAAAATGAGAACAGAAATAAGAACCACCTCATCATCTCAATATCTCCTTATCAATCTTTCTTTATTTCTTTCTTCTTCTTTATTAATTTGTCTCAGGAATTTTCATGTTTATAATCCCCTCTGTCTTCGTTTTCCTTTCCTCTTTATTCTCTTCGTTACATCTCATCTACACACACATACACACATACACACACGCACACACACACACACACACACACACGCATCTAATGATCCTTCATGACTCTTGGTATATTAATTAATTAGTTTTCAATTGCCATCCAGAAGTTGTTGTACCTTCAAATATGAGTCAATAAGAGGAGCAGTTCATGTGGGATTGAATTGTCTTGTTTGTTTGTGTAAGTCGCCTTGTTAGTAAGTCGTCCTTGTTAGTGAGGTCATTCCGTTGGTCATTAAGTCAAGTTGTGCTTTTTTGATTAATTATCCTGTTCGTAAGTCTTCTTGTCTGTTTGTTCTTTTGTTTTGTTTTCAGTGTGGAAGGAGAATAGTTGATAGTGTGTTAATTCCTTTTATTCTGTTTACATATGTGATATTTAGCTTGTTGTGATTCTCTTATTTTCCCCCCTTTTTCTTCTCTCTCTCTCTCTCTCTCTCTCACTTCCATAACTTGTTCATTTATTGCCTTTTGATCCTTGTCTTTCATTCTGCGTGTAAGTAACTTGGACTGAAGGGATGCAATTTGTTAGGTTTTCTGGTTGGAAAGACGATGAATCTTTGTCAATTTCGTTCTCCTTGGTCAGTGAATTTATTTGATGAGTTCGTTGACTGAATGCTTGTTTTAGCCTTCCCTCACCGTTAATGATGGATGAACACTGAAGAATATATCAGTCAGTCAACAGCTACAGTATACTAATTGAATGTGCAGATGTAAGAGGGAGATTACCTTTCAGTTGTGAAGCTCCGTAGATAACGAGGTAATAGAAGGAAGTGTAAGATGGCAAAGAAGGAATGTTTAGAGTAAATTACAATCTCAAATAAATGTTTCTTAAAGTAATTGTAGTAAACCCTTTCTATTTTAATGCTGTGACTCATTTTTTGTAATCTGTTCAACCTTCACACGTGTCAGGCGGATAGAACACTAGCCTGTGTAGAGTGTGTATCTTTAAAGCGAGTAACTGAAAATTTTTTGTTTTGACAGTTCCCATACGAGGCGGGAGTTCCTAGAGGCACCTGAGACTAGAGATTAGAAAAATACTAAATTATGCATCAGACGGCTCTTCTTTTTGGAATGAAATCAAGTCAAGAATTCAATGAGGTCACACACACTTACCTTACAGCATAGTCTCAGGGGAAGGAGTTGTTGTTATAGGTCAGAGGTCAAAGAAAGGGCAAGATTACACTCACCGTTGTGCAAGTCTTCCTCGAGGGGGATGAGCAGCGGGATGACCACGTTGATAGCCATGTTGACCTAGAACTTGACCTTGACCTTGGGGGGGAAGGAGACGCAGCTTCTTGATACGGTTACACGACCTTTTTTTTAGTTTTTTTTTTCTTCAGTGATTAAGTATAAGGTTGATATTAGCAAGTGTTATGTAAGCATTTCAACAGGGTCCTTCTCAGTTACATATACTAGTACACCGTCACTTGTTACTGCAATGCCTTGTATCACGTCTCAGAAAGCAAGATTCAAGCAGCGTCTCCACTAAGATACAATGCCTTGCTTCTTCACGCAAGCAAGAGTCAACAAAGTGCTCAACACGTCAGTTTATAAAGACAAACACACCACAAAACTGTTTTATCTTAATGTTGGATGTAACTTGATACCCTTCTTCCCTTGTAACGATGACGGTTGTTCTCTCGTCTTGTCCCTCACCGATCTATTCACTTAGACTCGTGTTTCTTCAGTGGATGAGGACCTCGGTGACGCCTCTCTATTTTCCTCTCTCGCTTGCACCTGAAGGAGGAAACAAAGATGGTTAGGGTATTATGAAGATAAAGTCATATGTATTGGTAGTTGGTGCAGTTAGGAAACATAGTGATGGTATTAATCAGTCACACTACTTTTTTTTTTTTTAACTCAGGTACTTTTTTGGAAGAAGATTTGTTACTGGTTAATATAGTGAGCAGGTGCAAATATGGTCTGTGTGAAGCTGTTCTCGTAAGGGGAAGAAAAGTTTCATTTCTCTGCTTGTCTGGTTTTCAATAGCTGTGAAATTAAACATAGATCGTGTTACTTCAATTTTCTTAAGTGTTCTTGATTATACGTCGTGAATGTTGTGTGTTATACGATGTTTTAAACCGTATATGAATTTTAAAAAAATGGGTTGCAGGTTATTTTAATTCTCTGCTCGTGGTTAAAATTAATTGATGATGAAAAAAAATAAACTACTCCCGTGGCTGCCTCAAGTGCGTTTCATCACCATGATTAATGAATGGAAATGTAAAGTGCGTTAGTTTGTGTAAAAAAGAAAAGCGATAAAACATTGTTGTTCTGTTGGTCTAGAATGTTGAGTGTTAGGAGTCGCATCACACACACACACACACACACACACACACACACACACACACACACACACACACACACACACACACACACACACACACACACACACATCCACACACACACACACACACACACACACACACACACACACACACACACACACACACACACACACACACACACGCACACGCACACGTTTTGCCATTCTCTTCAGCTGAATTTATTTTACATATAGTTGTTGATAATGATGATGAATAATGATGGTGACAATGGTGATGATGGTGATGATGATAACGATGATGATGTTTATATTAATTTTTTATTTATTACTTTTTATTTTTATTTTACATGTAGAGGACACTAGACGAGGGTTTTAACAAATACTGAAAAAGAAAAGACAGTAAAAATACGTTCAATCGTCCTTCCATAAATAGTATACAGTAAAAAGTTGGAAAAAAGGGAAGGCCAATTTAGTTCCAGTTGTGTTGCTTGTTTTCTTGTATTGTTTGTTAGTTTGTTTTGCTTTGCTTTTGCAGTAGTAAAGGAAATTGTAAGTTGTTGTTGTTGTTTTAGTTTATTTTTCTTTTTGTTGTTGTCTGTGTTTTTGTTGTTGTCTGTGTTGTTGTTGTTGTTGTTGTTGTTGTTGTTGTGTTCTCACTACTACATTTTTCTTACTGAATTAATTTAGTAATGTTCTCATTTTGAAAATATGATGCTCTTTATTTCCACTTGTCTATTATTTTCTGTCTATGTATCTATCTATTTGTATATCTATCTCTTCATGTATATACTTGTCTTCTTATATATCTACTTATGTCTATTTATTTATCTATCTACATAATTGGTTTCAATGTCTTGCTTTTTTGTCCATTTATGCCTGTTTGTCTGTCTAGTTAATGTGTACGTTTGCTATATATGTATGTATATATGTATGTATGTATGTATGTATGTTTATCTATCTTTTCACATAGGGTGCTTTTTATAGCCACAAAAACACTTCG
>JAXIVD010010752.1:0-5000 GCA_036785275.1 Cancer borealis
CTAGTGTTAAATTCGATCACTCACTTCTAAGAAGCTTCCACAAAGAACTACGATCCTTCTCCCTCCTCCTCCTCCTCCTCTCCTACCTCCTCCTCCTCCTCCCCTTCGTCTTCCCATACTCTCCCTTTCTGGCAAGTTGGTTACGTACAAGGAGGTGAAGGGGGAGTGAGGGGCGTAAGTGGTGGGGTGAAGGGCAGGGAGGAGTGGCAGGAGGGATATGTAGAGGAAAGTTTTGAGAGGAGACGAGAGGGAGAAATACGATACGAGGGGATGTTAGGTCACAGATTTCTACCCTCCCTCCGACCTCTGCCTCCATCCATCCCGCCCCTCCCCCCCTCCCCCCCACAGCACCTCCATTTCCTTTTTTTTTTTTTTTGTCTTTTTCATTTTCCTGTTTTCCTTCGTAGCTTATTGGATTATTATTTCCCGGCGTCGACGAAGCGATTATCTTATTTTCATGTGTAGATTTTACGGTGACGAACGAACACACACACACACACACACACACACACACACACACACACACACACACACACACACACACACACAAAGACACACACCACTGAACAGAAATAATAACAGATAAACTTAGTTAAAAATATACTAAAAACAGGAGGAAGAGCACGCAAGGAGGAGGAGGAGGAGGAGGAGGAGGAGGAGGAGGAGGAGGAAGAGGAGAGGAGAAAGAGAAGAGATAATAACAAACACAAACACAAAAACTGTTTACTAAGACCAGTATTTCGTAAGGCTGAGAGAGAGAGAGAGAGAGAGGGAATATTTAATAGGAACGTGAGGTATCAGAATATTCAGTGAGACGAAGGAAGCGAAGCATTTTGCGAAGCCTTGAATATTCAGGAGGAAGGAAGGAAGGGAGAGAGGGAGAGAGGGAGGGAGGGAGGGAGGGAGAGAGGAAGGAAGGAAGAGCAGAGTCTGTTTCGAAGCTTCAATATCAATTATTTTGTTTGTTGATCCTGGCACTCGTAAGTCCACGGGGAGGAGGAGGAGGGGAAGGGAGAAGAATATTAGCTTTTACCATTTTCTTGGGAGCAGGTTGAGGGGAAGTGGAGGCTGGTGGGGAAAGAAAATGAGGAAAAGGAGAACAGTAGTATTGGGTTGGAGGAAAACGAAACGATGAAAGGTGGATGGGAGTATAGGAGGAGGAGGAGGGGCAGTAGGAAGAAGAAGAAGAAGAAACAAGGCAGAGGAGGTAGTTCAGTGCAATTGTATTACTGGTATGATATTACAAAAAGCGACTCGGGGAACTCTTGCATATGGCTTCAGAAACAATTTGCACAAGAGTTCGAAGCCGTTTCATTCCGAACCCAATTTGAGTTTGAAGCAATTTTCGCGTCCCGTCCCAGCGGCAATACGATATCTAAGAGCAATATTTTAGGTGGCGGGGATTCACGCACGCAGGTGGGCAAATTTGTGTAATTAAGGAATGCCCTCAGGTGAATAAGGGCGCAGGTAATATCGTTATTCTGGGTGGGGGTGTTATTGTTAATTAATGTTGGGGAAAGCTTCAGGTGTGGGCAGGGTGTGTGTGTGTGTGTGTGTGTGTGTGTGTGTGTGTGTGTGTGTGTGTGTGTGTGTGTGTGTGTGTGTGTGTGTGTGTGTGTGTTTGGGAAGGTAATAGGTGTGGTAAAAGTGGCCGAGACGTTGGAAAAGAAGTGGACATTGTTGGGAAGAGGAGGTGGTGTTCAGAAAAGAGAGAGAGAGAGAGAGAGAGAGAGAGAGAGAGAGAGAGAGAGAGAGAGAGAGAGAGAGAGAGAGAGAGAGAGAGAGAGAGAGAGGAGAGAGAGAGAGAGAGAGAGAGAGAGAGAGAGAGAGAGAGAGTGTGTGTATTGGGGATTACTGTACCGTGTAGATGTGAGTGCATGTCAAGAGCTTGAGGCGAGAAGACACACACACACACACACACATACACAAACACACACACACACACACACACACACACACACACACACACACACACACACACACACACACACACACACACAATAGCACCACCCACACTAGAAGCAATAAAATAAAATAAAACAAGAAAAATAAACATACATATGAATTATTTTCGATCAACAAAAACAAAAATAAAACATTGGAAAAACAAATGAACAAAAAATCGTATAATCCTGCGCCGATTAAAACCATGTAGACAGAAGGCGACAAATACATTCCCCTAAAAAGACAGGCAGAAAGGAGAACACGAGAATCCAAAAATAGAGAAAGAAACTCGTCGCTCCAGAGTTTGGCATTGAACAACAGGTGCACACAGGTACTTTAAAGGAGGTAGAGAGCGGGAGACAGGCAAGGCAAATGTACAAACACATAAACAGACACAGACAGAAACACAGACTTATATAGACAAAGACAGAGTAGTATGTATGTATGTATGTATGTATGTCTATGTGTGTATGTAGATGTATAGATAGGTAGTATATACAGACAAAGATATAGTATATAAACAGATAGATAAATTGATAGATAGACAAATAGATGAACTTATAGATAGATAGATAGATAAATATATAGCTAGAAATAATAAAGACAGATAGATAGAAAGGAAATGTCTCTGCCTCACCTCTACCTATTTCATGCCTGATATCAATATTCTTATTTATCGCATTTTCAAAGCACTCTTAAGCCTTGACCCTTGAAATGACTATGATTCTGATGTTTTGGAATCAATCTTCAACAGGATTATTCTGAAGCATTTATCCGGTTACAATCTTCTATCTGGTCGTCAGTATGGTTTCCACAAAGCATGATCCACTGACGATCGTTTGTCATTCTTTACTGAGTCTCGGTCATCTGCTCTTAGGGGTTTCGATGGAATCCTTGTCGTTGCCTTTGACATATCAGAAGCTTTTAACAGTCTAGTAAAGATGTCTGATACGCAAACTTCCCTCCCAGCGTTTTTTTTCATCTATTTGTTACTTATTATTAAGTTTTATTTCTAGTTATTCTAATCTTGTAATAGTTTTCAGAGTCTGTTAACAATGTGGTTCACAGCGTTTTGTTCTATTATTCACAGTCTTTATATTATTCATAAATGATCTTTTCAGTCAAGCTATTTGCTCTGTTCATTCTTTACTCGTGACTCAACCCAGCATTTATCAACGTTATTTACCAGACAAATAACTCTACAAAAATTAAACCATTCACGAAAAGACGCCACACACCACCTAACTTCCGACAAACTTTCTTCAGTGACTCATAAACTCAATTAATTTACCTCTTTACTTTACATTCCCTTCGAGACAACGATCACCTCTTCTTCAATGACACTCAACTCAACTGTTTCTCTCTTCTTCATTGTACTTTTCTAAGCTACCTCTTGTTAAAAATACTAAATGGATATTTCACATTTCTTCTATACCTAAAACAGCTTCCATAAAGATAGTTTGTGTCGCCTCAAACAGTTTTTTTCTTGCTCTCAGGAGGAGGAGGAGGAGGAGGAGGAGGAGGAGGAGGAGGAGGAGGAGGAGGAGGAGGAGGAGGAGGAGGAAAAGCAAGAAAAGGAAGAAGAGGAAGGGAAACGAAGATGTAAGAAATTAACTAGTTCAGTCTGTCCAATCGCCCTTCCTTCTCTTCCCCTTTTATCATCCCTCGTCCTTCCTTCCTTCCTTCCTTCCTTCCTTCCTTCCTTCCTGCCCTCTTCGCTTCCTTCCTCCCCTCTTCGCATTGTCTCCTACCTCCTTTAATCTCCTCCTCCTCCTCCCCCTCCTCGTCCCCCTCGCTAACTGTTTCTAGACGATTAACCTCAAGCATTCACACACAGTTAACTCCACGTCGCCTTCACTGGACAGTCGGCCAAGATAGCTGTCCTCTGCCACACACACACACACACACACACACACACACACACACACACACACACACACACACACACACACACACACACACACACACGGTCGGGCAAGGTCTTATGTTTTATCTTATTATTTCTTTACTTACTCGCTTTTACGAGTATATATATATTCGCTCTCTTGCCCCCTCCTCCTCCTCCTCCTCCTTCCCCTCCTCCTCTTCCTTTCCTCTTCGCCTTATAGACTGGGTAATGAGCTGATAACTCTAATGATGATGACTTTGCTTTTCTTTTCCTTCGTGTCTTTGGGAAGATTTATCATGTAACCACCTGATTAAAATTACATATTAAAAAAAAACATTGTGGTAGTTAAAGAAATAGTTGACCTTTAAATGTTTAACCTCACCTCACTTACAAAAAAGATAAGAGGAGGAGGAGGAGGAGGAGGAGGAGGAGGAGGAGGAGGAGGAGGAGGAGGAGGAGGAGGAGGAGGAGGAGGAGGAGGAACAAGAACATAGGAACATAAGAATAAGAAGACACAAGAAATATCAGAAAACCAATGCTTAAGTTACCTGCTGAGGTGACTATTGTATTCAGCAGACCTTCACTATTGATACGAAGACATGACAGTAAGGCAAGAAGGCTCCTCCCCACCCACTGCCACACTGCCAGCCGGACAAAGTGAGACCATCATACCTGTAAAGAAGAGAAAATATATATAAATTTTCATAGGAAGTATATAAAGGAATCATTCATTTTATACACTTTATATTCTACTGACTAACGAATAAATGATACAATAATTAATCAGCAAATCACTACAGTAATTAAACGATCGAATATGTAAACGAATATAATAAATGAAGGAGACGCAAAATAACAGAATAAAGAGATGACAAGCAGAAGGTAACGATAATCATGTACATAAAAGAGAAAGTGAGGAACCATATCTCCACTGATGATATGTGAGCAATACTTGTAAGGCGAGGACATGAATTATCGCCTGTCATGCTGAAGAGAGGCATTATTGGCTTCTGGGAAATGATAAAAATGTACTACAGGTTAACGGAATATGGAACTAACGCTCACCTTTACAAGACGCGGGATATATAAGAACGATCGGTGTGATATCGTGAACGTTTAACTATGAATCATCAATACTGACCTACACCACTCAATTGTGTCAAGGTTG
>JAXIVD010010752.1:7500-12715 GCA_036785275.1 Cancer borealis
GCTCTTTGTTTGTTTGTTTTTGTTTGTTTGTTTTTTTACATGTGTTTTGTTGATTTCCATGATGTGCTTACGTAAGTTTGGACTCCAGACACATAAACATAAACACACACACACACACACACACACACACACACACACACACACACACACACACACACACACACACACACACACACACACACACACATATAAACACACATTAAATGAATAAACGAGTCATCACAAAAGAGAAGAAAAAAAATATATAAAGGAGAAAAAGAAAGTAAATATAACATGCAAGTCTTCTCTTCCTTTCCTCCAACCTTTCCTCTATCTCTCCCCTTCCCTCCCTCTCCACTTCCCTCCCTCCCCACTTCCCTCCCTCTCCTCTTCCCTCTCTCCCCACTTCCCTCCCTGCCCCCCTTCCCTCTCCTCCCTTCCCCAGGTGAGACACGGCTGATTATCCTCCGCCAGGTAGGTTGGCATTGAAATTACAGACGCAGGCAGACTCTGGTTTATTAAGGAAGGAATTTTCAAGTTACAAAAGTTAAATTGCGCGTATTTTTTTCTCCCTCTTTCTTCTCTTTTCTTTTCTTCTTTTCTTCTTTTCCACCTTCCTCCATTTTTTTTTTTTTTTTTAATTCTTGCTCTTTTTTTTTTTTTCTTCTTCCACCTGACCTTCCGTTTTTTTTTTTTTTTTTTTTTTTTTTTTTTTTTTTTTTTTTTTTTTTTTTTTTTGCTGTGACTTTCTCGCTGTCAAGTCTGGTTGTTACCTTTAACCTCATCTTTTGTTGTTTGTTTGTTTGTCTTTGTGTTTGTTTGCCTGTTTGTCTCCGTCTTGGTGTATCCTTCTTTCTGTTTACCTGTGTATTTGTCTTTCTTTCTTTCTGTCTGTCTATGTATTTGTTTTCTTTTGTATCCGTCTGTCTGTCTATCTATCTATATAACTATTCACCTATATGTCTGTCTGTCTGTCTGTCTGTCTGTCTGTCTGTCTGTCTGTCTGTCTGTCACGATACAACACAACACACATAAATAAATACATAAACACAGACAAGTAGATAAAACAGACACAAACAGAATACACATACCATAAAAAAAATATATAAAATAAGTAAAGATTTAGAAATATACGATATGCGTTGCTGTCACCCCCCTGAACGCGTGGCTTTGTAACCATGGCAACGCAGTGGAAATATTTACAAGGAAAGTGATTGAATGCACGACAAAGCTGGGAAGCATTAATAACACGCACACGATGAGAGTTTGTCAACCTCTCAACACAAGCTCAATAGGAGGAGGTTAGAATATAGGGTAAAGGTAATGATGAATTGTTTTAGTATAAGAGTGAGTCAGAGTGAGAGGCAGACACACATAGGTAGATAGATAAAAAAGACAAAAAATTATTAGATTAAGTATTACATTTCTCCATTTTCTGTTATTAGTCTGTACTCTTGTCTATGAATAACTTATAATGATGATGATGATGATGATGATGGATAATGATAGTTATTACGTCATGATAATGGAAATAATAATAACATTAATAATAATAATGATAATCATAATAATAAAAATCACATTACTCAAAGGAATAAAAGAACTTGCTTCCTTATTTTTCCATTTTATTCACTGTATATGTGAGTGTATTTGTTTTTGTGTTTGTATGTGTGTGTGTGTGTGTGTGTGTGTGTGTGTGTGTGTGTGTGTGTGTGTGTGTGTGTGTGTGTGTGTGTGTGTGTGTGTATATTCATCGGTTCACTTGAGTTTGTGCTAATAATTTTGCTTGTGTTTGGGGTCCCTTGTTTGCATGTGCTAGCCTGTCTGCGTTTGTGTGTGTGTGTGTGTGTGTGTGTGTGTGTGTGTGTGTGTGTGTGTGTGTGTGTGTGTGTGTGTGTGTGTGTGTGTGTATGTGTGTGTGTGTGTGTGTGTGTGTATGTGTGTGTGTGTGTGTGTGTGTGTGTGTGTGTGTGTGTGTGTGTGTGTGTGTGTGTGTGTGTGTGTGTGTGTGTGTGTGTGTTTCAACGTTTCTGGCGTTTGTGTGTACCTACCCTGGAGTGTTTACAGTCAAACAAACACACAAACACACAGGTAGGAGAGTCACTTTAGCAACGGGGAGTGGAAGGGAGAGGAAGATCACCTGAGAGAGTGTATCTGTTTATGCAGCATCTCTCTCTCTCTCTCTCTCTCTCTCTCTCTCTCTCTCTCTCTCTCTCTCTCTCTCTCTCTCTCTCTCTCTCTCTCTCTCTCTCTCTCTCTCTCTCAACCTACCTATTTACCTATCTATCTATCTACATATCTTTCCGAAGAGGTGTTATGCTGTCATTTAAGGAATTCTTTCATTAGTCTCATAGTTGTTCTTGGCTTTGCTCTTTTTTATATACTAATTATATTGCAAAGGTCGAGTGAAGATTTTGTACACATTCATTGTTGTGGTTACTGGTACAGTGATCATTATTTGATTCGCTATTTACCATCAATGTCTACTGTTCATCATTTTAAATAAATATCAAGTATAAGCAGCTGAAGCTTCATAATATTTTGATTTGTTGGTACATCAAAGATTGTGAACCTTCAAGTTGTAAAGGAAAGATGCGGTGAAGCGTGTCTTGCAAAAATATGAATCTTTTACGCTTGCTCTGACGTTTCCTAGATAGCGAAGGTCACGTCCTCGCTGCTCCTCCCCATAACCTTCAAAGTGGTTAGGTTTAGTAAGAATGTAGACCTGAGCACCGTTCTCTACTTGTGATTAATCTGTAACGAGATATTTTGAAGTCATATAAGTAAGGCTTCCAAGTTATATAGTTTGGTAATAATCTTGGCACACTGTTTAAAGAAATACAGTTTTCTTTATTGCTATTGCAGCACTGGAAGCAATGAAGACTTGCATTTTGCTATGTTTTATTTTGATCATTTAGCATTAAATTGAATTTTCTTTACATTTATCTAAGGCTTTCCCGAACTTTTACAGTAATGAAGTTTTCCACGCATGGCTACTCTTGGGAATCAATGTTAATTTTAAGGACTCAATGTGTCTCCATCGTAGGTCACCACGTATAGAAGTTGATTAATTGATGGTTTCACAGAAGTCATTAACATATTAATACACGAACCAACGTGCTTCGAAGGTTGCCGTTTGTGTGGCTGACACAGGTGACACCAGCCGTGCGAGGTGCAGCTCAGGAATAATGGAACGTAGGCAATGGAGATAAATGACACACCTTCATTACAATTTATCACTGACTGCAACCTTTTTAACTTCGACATAAATTTTATGCGTAATATTTTATGTGAAACAATTTCCTAATACGATTACGTCGTAAGATTTTATTGGTGCAATGATTACACGTGACAAGGATGTAACGCTGGTTCTTGCACATATGTGTTACGAGGTATGAAATATACGTTCTAGCTTAAAGTCTGCTTCTCACTGAAAATACAGCCTCTTGAGTTACAGCATCTGTAAGTTACTTTACAGAAAGGGAGATATCCAAAACTTGTAAAACCACTAGAGAAAAAGATCACTAACTTAGCTTCAGAAGTTACCAAATACCCCTCACAGCACACCTTCCCCAGGAATGCCGAAAAAAAATGGAAGAAAAAGAGTCCACACTGAGTCCACGCTGAGCTTACAGAGAGAGGCTAAAAGAGGAAAACTCTTATTAACTCTTAAATTAGGAAGGAGTAGAGAACAGACAAACTCGAGCAACAATTCATGTAGGTAGGACAGCGAGGGGAAGAAGATGAGACATGTACCTCGTGTATAATTTCACAAGACTTGTATTTCACAAAAATAACAGTAAAACTTAAAAATATATAAACGACAAATGTATTGCCATTTCGTTACACCTTACATTTTGCATCCAGTTTTGTGTTTTGTATAATATAGTCAGCAGGTGTTCAGTCTTGCGATATAAAACATGGATTTCAAGGTATGTTAAAAATTGTTACAAGTGAGATTTCATTAAATGTTGCACTTCTTAACTAAGGTAAAAAATATTTCATCCGTCAAAGAGTGTTGCATTGAATTCAGTTTATCGCCAAGCTTCCAGCACGTGTCTTGTTGCGTTAAGGTTAGATTTACCTTCACGATTTCAATGAAGGAATTAGTTATGCAAGTTATTTCAGTTAGACAAAAACCTGGTGCATTTGTTAGGAAATGCGGATATAATTCTTGCATCTAAAGGAGAAGAGAAGAGAAAGAGAGAGAGAGAGAGAGAGAGAGAGAGAGAGAGAGAGAGAGAGAGAGAGAGAGAGAGAGAGAGAGAGAGAGAGAGAGAGAGAGAGAGAGAGAGAGAGAGAGAGAGAGAGAGAGATTTAAACTTTTACGTGGAAGGTTTTAAAAGAAAGACATAAGTATGAAAAAAGTTTTCGCCCTACTTTAGCTTTTCTTAATTTTATGTTTGTATGTTGTTATTTTTGTTGTTGTTGTTGTTGTTGTTGTTGTTGTTGTTGTTGTTGTTGTTGTTGTTGTGTTTAGTGGTTCTGGTGGTGTGTGCTATTTTCTATTTTACGTGGAATAACAGGTTTATTTGTGTGTGAATGCATGTGTGTGTGTGTGTGTGTGTGTGTGTGTGTGTGTGTGTGTGTGTGTGTGTGTGTGTGTGTGTGTGTGTGTGTGTGTAAGTGTGTGAGAGAGACAGACAGAGAGACAGAAAGAGAGAGATAGAGAGACAGAGAGAAAGAGAGAGATAGGAGGAGGGAGGGGGGAAGGAGGGGGAGAGACAAAGAGATAATTGTGAGTGACGCATGATGTCGATACATTATGGTTCATGTCCGATAAATATTGAAGCTTTAAAAATGAATCAATCCCATAATGCTTTCGTGCAAATTATCATCACCTATTCACGTAATATTTCATCCCCTTGAAAATAACTGCAATGTACATGACCGATTATAACACACACACACACACACACACACACAAACACACACACACACACAAACACACACACACACACACACACACACACACACACACACACACACACACACACACACACAAGTACATGCCATCGTTCCAGCATAATAAGGGATTCAAATTGAGGCTGTAATGACACACTGGTGGTAGTAGTGTTGCTGTTGTTGTTGTTGTTGTGGTTGTTGTTGTTGTTGTTGTTGTTGTTCATTAATGGTGGAGGGACTGACTGGTTGCAAATTTGGGTAGTTGTGGCGGTGGTGGTAATTATCTTGTTGTTGTTGTTGTTTGTTGTTGTTGTTGTTGTTGTTGTTGGTG
>JAXIVD010010753.1:5000-12712 GCA_036785275.1 Cancer borealis
GAGTGAGTGGAGATTTGTAGCTATTTTTATCCGTATTGCAGATTTTAAAAAAGTAAGAGAAAACGAAATTTAAAAAAAATGTTGCAGATGATCGTTCAATCTCGTAAAGACTTCAAATAAAAAAAAACCACACATTTGCGGTAAACTCAATATGTCGACAAACTACACACTGTCGTCCACACTCCTACTAATACATATACAAATAAATAATCATCTTTCTTACATCCACAAGTCCAGTAGTTAGCAGAGACAACACGCGCAGGTTCAGTAACACGGAAAGAAACTTGAATCTTGTGACTCGAGGCTTCAAAGGAGTGTCTCAAGAGAAGCTTCACCAACGAGCCAAACGCCTTATTAGGAATCATGCAGCGCCACACAGAGCATTACTATACATTTTTTTCTCCTTTTAATACAAACAGACGTGATTTTACACCGAGTTATTTGCTTGTTCGATTCACCAGACATGGAGGAGGAGGAGAGGAGGAGGAGGGGGAGGGAGGAGGAGGAGGAGGAGGAGGAGGAAGGAGGAGGAGGAGGAGGAGGAGGAGGAGGAGGAGAAGGAGGAAGAGGAGGAGGAGGAAGAGGAGGAGGAGGAAGAGGGAGGAGGAGGAGGAGGAGGAGGAGGAGGAGGAGGAGGAGGAGGGTGGTGGTGGTTTGAGTTAGAAGTGTAGTGTGGGAACTCAATTTTAAACACAGGATCGTGGCGCGTTATTCTGTTTCTCTGATCAGTAGATAACCTGATCTGATAACATGCTTTGAGGCACCTCGCTCTCACGCTGTCCTGTGGGAAGACAACTGTAGGTCACTATGATACTGCCCTTATAAGTCTCCCTCTACGTACTCAAGCCTTCCACCTGGCTTTGAGAAGGGGGAAAATATAAAACATACACGTTACTCATTAATCCGGCAATCTCATTTTATGTCTAACTGAAACAGAGGAGCAGCACGAAGCGTAACACGAAACACATGGGATGAAAATATGAAAGTAGTAAAAGTAATGAAAAAAAAAATATATAAAAAAAATATTTGCACCGAGAAAGCCTATAGCGTTCAAAGACCAACCGAAAAAAAAGGTAAAAAAAAAAAAAAAAGACAGGTCTGACCCACAGCAAAAAAAAGAAGAATTAAACCATCATAAACCAGATAAGGTGAACGCAAAATCGTTCTGCATTCCTTCCCCCCAGACAGCCTCCGTCAAAGCCCGTTGTTACGTGCGATTATTTATCAGGCTTGACAACGTAGATAAAGCCCCAGAACCACCACGTTAAGCGATGGACACACCGCGTGCATAGAAAGTATCTCTTCACCTCGACCAAAGAACAGGAACCGATAAGTAAAGAAAGAAAGCAAAAAAAGAAAAAGGGGGGAAAAAATATGGTGTTGGTCCAAGGTATTATTTTGCGAGAGGAGAGAGACAAACCCCGCCAAGCAACAGGCAGGCAGACAGACAGACACACACGCAATGTTTATAAGGGAATGAAGACTCGGAGTGAAAATTATCCAAAACTGACACGAAAGTAAGATATGATGGGAATGCCGCTCGAGTAAACAGAAACACTATGACAAAAGATTCAAGTATTAAGTGAGACGATAAAAAGAAAAAATATATCTATCTATCTATTTATTTATATATATAGGTGTATGGGATGGAGGAACATTTCTTTAAAAAAAACAAAAGCAAGCCACACAGACGTAGAAAAAACAATATGAATACAAACTAAAACAATATGAACTAAAAAAAAAACATGAACATAAAAGAGAAAATAAACTAACCAATAAACAAAAAAAAACACCAAACACGACACGACACACACAACATATAAAAACAAAAACAAAAACGCATCACGACAATAACCAAATAAACAAAACAAACAAAACAAAACAAAACACAAACCTTCCCATCCCATCCCATCCCATTCCTTCTTTCCCATAACCTCACCATGCCAACCCAGTACAAACACCCGAAGAGAGAGATCGAGGGAAGGAGGGAGAGAGAGATCGAGGAAGGAAGGGCACCACAGGAAGAGACGGACAGAGCAGCACCTCACGACTAATACACTTACTTACACAAGGACGACGCAAGGCAAGGGAGGCGCCAGCTAACGTACCCCGTGGCGAGAGTTGCCTGGGGGTCCTAAGTGCGTCCGGGTGGGTGCGTTGGGTGTGGAAGAGAGTTTTCTGTGTTGGAGTCCGTATTTGGGTGACATGGAAGAGTTTTGTATCCTCCCTCCTCCTCCTCCTCCTCCTCCTCCTCCTCCTCCTCCTCCTCCTCCTCCTCCTCCTCCTGACCCTGCTTCATTTTCTCTGTCCTCGACCTCTGCATTCCACTCCTATCATGCCTTTTATGTAACACAGGTGAGCCAAATAGCGGTACACGTAAGAGTGAGGATAGGGAGTATGCAGGTAGTGGTGTGCCAAGTAACGGTACAGTGGGAGGAGTGAGGACAGGAAGGAAATATTGATGTGCTGTACGGTAGGGAAGGTTAGGTTAAGTTAGGTTAGGATACGGATGATGGTGAAGATGGACTATTATTATTATCAACGTAGCGGTAATGTAATGTTATAATAGCGTTGTAATACCGGTAATAAAGAAAACGAATAATGGTTCATGTGAAAGTGTGACCGCAAAGTGAAAATTAATGTTATGAAAAAAATATGAAAAACTAATTTCTTAAGTATAAATATGCATTGAGAAAACTTCATGAAAAAAATAATGACTATAATGTAAATGCTCAAAACACTGGAAAAAGGACAATACGAAAGGTTAGGTTAAGTTAGATTAGGTTATATGATCTATATTAAAGCCAATATTATTTTCCTTAGCTTGAACAACACATCATCATCATTATCATCATTATCATCATCATCACTATCATCATCATCATCGGTAATCATCGTTAAGCTCACATTTCCACAGCTCCTCCCCAAAATGCACTACCATCACCAACTTATTCACACCCACAAGTCCACACACACAGCCGTCCCATCTATGTCCTTATAAGCCTGATTGACACCTTATCATACACCTTATCCTCTTCCCATTCCCTATCAAGCACTTTCTTCCCTTATCATTTCTTTTCCTTTCCTTTCCTTTCTTTTCCCTTCCTTTCCTTTCCTTTCCCTTCCTTTCTTTCCTTTCCCTTCCTTTCCTTTCCTTTCCTTTCCCTTCCTTTCCTTTTCCTTTCCTTCCCTTTCCTCCTCCAATACACTTGCTCATATCTACTATAAGCTAATAAATTGTATGATGTATGTGTGTATGTATGTATGTATGTATCAATGTTTGTTTTGCAGCAAAGTCAAGAATTCATCTTTTCTTTTTCTGATTGTCTTCCATCGTTTCTCTTGATCCCTGCCTCGCCTTTTCCCTTTCTTCTCATTTTTTCTTCATTTATACATACTTTCAAATCCTTCTTCTTTACCTCCACCTTCTCCTCCTTCTCCTCTTCCTCCTCCTCCTCCTCTTCTCTATTTTCATCTTGCTTTCACTTCCTCGATCCCAATTTATCAAACCTCCTCTTCCCCCCTCACTCACCCTTGCCAATATACCCCCAGCTCCCTCTCCCTCCTCCTCCAGCACCTCCTCCTCCTCCTCCTACTCCTCGACTTTTATCTCAAAATCTCGTTGGACATACAGGTAAACAAGCATTCAGTCAACACAAACAAACATGGTCCTGCAATAATATGAATCCGCGGGTCTTGTCGTCTACTAATTCCGTGTTGCAGTAAGGATAATGGCAGACCCTTCACTCGCCTGTCCACGACCTGCCTTTAGAATCACGCCGCAACGAGGGTCTTGCATAGCGGTGAATTATAAGTTTAGCTCAACGTCAAAGGTATCGTTAACGTGTGTATAAACAGGCTACAAAGCGTTCGTGTATGCTTGCCACTCCATCCATGTAATGCCGATTTTGTATGTGTGTGTGTGGCTGTGTGTGTGTGACTCTGTGTGTGTGTGTGTGACTCTGTGTGTGTGTGTGTGTGTGTGTGTGTGTGTGTGTGTGTGTGTGTGTGTGTGTGTGTGTGTGTGTGTGTGTGTGTGTGTGTGTGTGTCTGTGTGTGTGTGTGTGGTGTGTGTGTGTGTGTGTGTGTGTGTGTGTGTGTGTGTGTGTGTGTGTGTGTGTGTGTGTGTGTGTGTGTGTGTGTGTGTGTGTCGCGACTACCATATTTAAACTAACACTCCTTGGATTTCCTAAATATTTTTTTTTCCCACCACCTATAACTATCTCCTTTTTCTAGATGTTTCCTAAATGGGTTTCTCTTCTTCAGTTCTTTTCTTTCTTTTTTTTTCCTTCTCTGCGTAGTTTCATGGGGGACAATAATTGAGGGTATTTTCACTTCGCATACCCAACCTCCTACACAGAGGACGGCCAAGCGGGTACAGGAGGAACAAGGGGAGTACTGAGGAGGTTCAGCTAGAGTACAAGAGTAGAAATGTGACGCATCTGAGAGGAGATAGAGAAGTAGGATTCGTGTATTGGGTCATTGGGAGTGGTAAGGGACGTGTGTGTGTGGTTGAGTGTAAGGGGCATGTGTGTGGGTGTAAGGGGGCGTGTGGTGGGTGGGTGTAAGGGGGCGTGTGGTGGTGGGTGTAAGGGGGCTGGTGGTGGGTGTAGAGGGCGTGTATCTGAATGCCTGATGCTAAGTACTAAACGTTGCCAAGTGTGTGTGTGTGTGTGTGTGTGTGTGTGTGTGTGTGTGTGTGTGTGTGTGTGTGTGTGTGTGTGTGTGTGTGTGTGTGTGTGTGTGTGTGTCTGTGTGTGTGTGTGTGTGTGTGTGTGTGTGTGTGTGTGTGTGTGTGTGTGTGTGTGTGACGTGAACTAAGGAAAAAAAAACACATGAAAGTTTGATCTTTTTTTATATAAACGTGTGTGTGTGTGTGTGGTGTGTGTGTGTGTGTGTGTGTGTGTGTGTGTGTGTGTGTGTGTGTGTGTGTGTGTGTGTGTGTGTGTGTCTACATATCTGCTTATCCAGGACGACTTTCAAACTGAACATGTTTTTTTTTTAGCTTCACAATGTTTTGGCTCTAGACAAGTACAAACTTGAAACCACAACATCCTCGAAGGGGGAGAGGAAGAGGAAGAGGGGGTGATGGGTGGCCGAGGGAGGCTGGGGAAGGGGGAGTAAAAGAGATGGGGAGATGAGGGGTGAGTTGTGAGGGAAGAAGGAAGGTAATGGGTGGAGACGCGAGAATGGGTGGGGATGGGAGAAGAAAAGAGATGGGGAAGGGAAGTAAGTGGAGGGGAGAGGGGAGAGGGGGAGGAGGGAGAGGGGAGAGGGGAGAGGGGGTGGGGAAGTAGGGGAGGGGAGACTTCCTAAACTTTCACTGATTGATGTAAAATTATTCAGATCAGAACAACTATTGTGATAAATATAGACTCAGAGAGAGAGAGAGAGAGAGAGAGAGAGAGAGAGAGAGAGAGAGAGAGAGAGAGAGAGAGAGAGAGAGAGAGAGAGAGAGAGAGAGAGAGAGAGAGAGAGAGAGAGAGAGAGAGAGAGAGAGAGAGAGAGAGAGAGAGAGAGAGAGAGAGAGAGAGAGAGAGAGAGAGAGAGAGAGAGAGACAGAGAGAGAGACAGAGAGAGATAGAGAGAGAGAGAGAGAGAGAGAGAGAGAGAGAGAGAGAGAGAGAGAGAGAGAGAGAGAGAGAGAGAGAGAGAGAGAGAGAGAGAGAGAGAGAGAGAGAGAGAGAGAGAGAGAGAGAGAGAGAGAGAGAGAGAGAGAGAGAGAGAGAGAGAGAGAGAGAGAGAGAGAGAGAGAGAGAGAGAGAGAGAGAGAGAGAGAGAGAGAGAGAGAGAGAGAGAGAGAGAAGAGAGAGAGAGAGAGAGAGAGAGAGAGAGAGAGAGAGAGAGAGAGAGAGAGAGAGAGAGAGAGAGAGAGTAATAGATGATGTTGACAATGTTTGTGATGAGTGGCGTGTAGTGTTTACATCACGTGGTGGAAGAGGAGAGGAGAGTGAGGGAGTGAAGAGGAGTGTTTGCTCGCGGTATGAGTGACAAACGAGGAGGAGGAGAAGTAGGAGGAGGAGGAGAAGTAGGAGGAGGAGGAGGGATAGTGGGTTTGTCGGCTCATCATTTGAATGCAAGTGTTGAAGGGTCGAGCAAAAGAGAGAGAGAGAAAGAGAGAAAGAGAGAAAGAGAGCGAGAGTTAGGGTTAGTATATTGGAGGTCGAATGAGGAGTATGAAGTATAATGGAGTATGATGATAATGAAGAATATGATGATTATTAAGACTATGATGATGAAGACTATGACGAATATGATGATTATGACGACGATTATAACGGAAATGAAAATGAAGAGGAACATGATGAAGATAAAGAGATTAGTGTCCAATGATTCCAATGACATAAATTTTACTTCTCTATATTATTTAAAGTCAGTATGAATGTATATATACTTATGAACCTTCTACTTTGCTGTGTTATTTTTTTTTCTTAACATGTAGATACTTTACTAGTAGATCAATAATTCTCTCACTAGGAATAACATTAGGGAAGCACGTATTATTATGATTTTGTAATTACGTAATGAAAAAATAGAAAAAAGGAAGAAAAAAATAGATCACCTGCATACCTTAGACATGAATTGAATGCGATGAAAGTTAGAAATACCTAAAAGAAAAGAGAGAAAAAAAAAACTTGTCTTTTGAAAGCATGTGGTGTGCAGTGCAGGAAAGAATGTGAAATCAAGTCAGGATTTACAACAATTACGAATAACTGCCTAGAAAACTATCCCTCAATATATCAAACTTATCTTAAAAGCATTAGTTTAAAAAAATTACAAAACATTACGATAAGAAGACATAATAGAAACCCTAAATATCACGTTAAATGTAGAAAATAAACAGAAATTAACGCCACAAACACATCAACAAACACCAGAAAGCACGAGTAAACAGTAAACGAAAGTTATCAAAACCCCGCAAAGTACACCCACGAGGGAAGGAAAAGTGTACGTATAAACAAACACCTGAAACATGACTAACCATTAAGGAAAGTTGAGATTACGTACATACATTGAAAACCACGCACATGACACCAAGAACCTAACCATCACGAGAGAGAAAATCAATGAAAGCTCAGAAACACACACTCATACGCAAAAAAAAAAAAATAAATAAAATAAAATAAAACAATTAATTAATATCTCAATCATTTCCAGTTCGACGTTTGGGAATTAGGTCAGGTTGGGGGTTGGGGGGAAGAGGGGAGGGGTAAGATGGAGGAGGATCCCACATCACATTTACTTGCCCTGACGTAACGGGAAATACCACAGTGAAGTGTTCCCAGTTAGAGCATAGATGGGTGGGTGTAGCTATCCCTCACACTTTGCTTTTTATCGTGTCTGAGATATGAGGAGATGGTGGCTGTGAGGGTATTGGGGAGAAAGTGTGGGGTGTGACAGGGCGGAGTGGTGGTGATGGAGGCAATGGTGGTGGTGGTGGTGGTGGTGGTGGTGGTGGTGGTGGTGGTGGTGGTGGTGGTGGTGGTGAGTCCTTTCCTCGCTTCGTTGCACCTTCAGGTTTCCCCCACACACCCTTTGGCTTCCTCCTTAAGCGTTCTTGCAGGAAAAAAAATATATATATTCGCAGTCCAGGAGAAAGGGGAAGGAGGTTAACTTTTCCTTTTTCTGCTTTAGTCGTAAAATTTCACTGGATGGCGCTCACTTAACCACCTTTCTTCCCTTCCCTTCCCTTCCCTTCCCTTCGTCATGAG
>JAXIVD010010754.1:10000-12712 GCA_036785275.1 Cancer borealis
TCTCTCTCTCTCTCTCTCTCTCTCTCTCTCTCTCTCTCTCTCTCTCTCTCTCTCTCTCTCTCTCTCTCTCTCTCTCTCTCTCTCTCTCTCTCTCTCTCTCTCTCTCTCTCTCTCTCTCTCTCTCTCTCTCTCTCGCTGCGATAATTACATGGAATTTGTGTTTTCGTTCTCCTCTCACCGATAACATCATATCTTCCCTTCTTATCACCCTAATATTTCTCTTCTTTTTTTCTTACTTTTTTTTTATCACACCTTGATTCCTATCTAATCACCTACATTTTCTTTTCCTCACTTATATCTTCCTCTTTTTTTTTTTTTTTTTTTTTTTTTTTTTTTTTTTTTTTTTTTTTTTCTTTTCTTTAATGAATTTTTTTTTTATATCATTGTATTTTTTTCGCTTGATTTCGTGTGTGTGTGTGTGTGTGTGTGTGTGTGTGTGTGTGTGTGTGTGTGTGTGTGTGTGTGTGTGTGTGTGTGTGTGTGTGTGTGTGTGTGTGTGTTGATAATGTTACCTTTTTTTTTCCTTTTTTCATTGTGAATTATATATAAGGAGAGTAATATATAATCTCTCATCGTCTCTCTATGTACCACAAAATTTACAGCAAGTTATTAATCCTATTACGTTATCTCCGTTAATTTTCGTTCCGTCAAACTTAAACATTATTACAACATTATTTAATTATTACTTATTATCATATTATATTACTTTATTATTACTCACGACAAGATGAAACAAATCACTGCCTCTTATCCTCTCTCTTCCTCCCTTTTTCTCTCTAAAGATAGACATGTTTTCTCGTCTCTTATTCTATACAGTGATATAAATAATGCATAAAAAAAATGTATGTTGCGCGGCACTGGCGACTTTTTTTTTGCTTCCTATATAATTGTCGTCTATCTTTATGTAGGAAACACACACATGCACGCACACACACATACATACATACACATTTGCTGTTGCATATATAACAAATAGTTCTTATGTGTGTGTGTGTGTGTGTGTGTGTGTGTGTGTGTGTGTGTGTGTGTGTGTGTGTGTGTGTGTGTGTGTGTGTGTGTGTGTGTGTGTGTATGTGAGAAATTTATGAGGTACAATAATGAAAATTAAAACAACTTAACTATTACTAATACATGAAATAACAATAATAATAATAATAATAATAATAATAATAATAATAATAATAATAATAATAATAATAATAATAATAATAACAATAATAATTATAATAACAATAATAATAACTATAAAAAAAAATATAAAAAAATTGGAACAAGAACTAGAACAAGAAAAAATGAGTCATAACACAAAACTGTAATGTTATCACGAAAGAAAATGGCGAATTTCAGAAGAATTATTACAGGGATGACCTTTGTAAAAACTGTGACTCAAAAATACAGTGACCTTCATGGGGATGCCAGGGTGGGGAGGGGAGAACGGGAGAGGGGAGAGAGGGGAGAGAGGGAGAGAGGGAGGGGAGAAAGGGGATGGAAATGGAGTGGGTTGATCACATCGATCTCAGACCACCTGTGAGAGAGAGAGAGAGAGAGAGAGAGAGAGAGAGAGGAGAGAGAGAGAGAGAGAGAGAGAGAGAGAGAGAGAGAGGAGAGAGAGAGAGAGAGAGAAAATACTTCTATCCCTGTTTGTTAGTCTTTCCTCTTAGTTTCCTCCATGAGCCAGTGGGAGTCAAAGTTTCATTTGGGTTCGAACTCCGATCCGAAGCTTCATTTCAAGAAAATAAGAAAAAACACTGATATATATTTACAAGGAGAAAAATCAATATGAATAAAATACAAATATTAAAGAAAAAAAAAGTCACGTATGAATTAGGGAAAAAAGTTGCAGCTTTGTAAAAAAAAAAAGAAAAAAAAAAAATGTCTTTGTTCGGCGCGAAATTTGCATTGAAGGAAAAAAAGAAAAAAAATTATAAGAAAAAAAGAAAGGAAAAGCAGGAAGGAAAAAAGTCAAGGAAAGAAGCAAGAAGGGATAGAATAAAAGAATATAAAAAAAAAGTGAAGGAAGTCAGGGAAGGACGTGAAAAGGAACAAAGGAGGAAAGAAAGAAGAAAGAAATAAGAACAATAACCAGATAATTGAGGAAATGAAGGAAAAAAGAGAAAACGAAAGGAATGAGAAAAAATAAAAAGAAAGACATAAGTAAGAAAATAAAGGAAAAGAAGAGAAACTCAGGAAGGAAGAAAAAAAAGATAAGAAAAGTAAATAAAAGTATAAAAAAAAAGAAAGAAAAAAATAGAAGGAAAACACAGGCAGGAAAAAAGAAAGAGAAAAGTGATAAGATACAATAAGGAAACAAATAATAAAATAAAAACAAAATGGCAAAAAAAAAAAACCTTTACCTGGTAAGCTGATACATCTGCTGTCTATACGAAAGGATTTGAAACACGACAGTCGATATCAGTGTCTCTCGTCTCTCTCTCTCTCTCTCTCTCTCTCTCTCTCTCTCTCTCTCTCTCTCTCTCTCTCTCTCTCTCTCAGCTCAGAAAAAAAAGTTGATAATGTTTACGTTTCGCTTTCTACGAGAGAGAGAGAGAGAGAGAGAGAGAGAGAGAGAGAGAGAGAGAGAGAGAGAGAGAGAGAGAGAGAGAGAGAGAGAGAGAGAGAGAGAGAGAGAGATACCGTTTTCATTCTACCCCCCGACGGTGTTATAACGAAAGTGCACGAGTGACGTCAACGTAAATATATAATTGATCTCAG
>JAXIVD010010755.1:0-12710 GCA_036785275.1 Cancer borealis
TGCAAAGTTCCAATCGACGAATGAAGAATAAAAATAAAGTGAAAGAAAAAAGAAAAACCTTAATGTGAAAAAAAGAAAAAAAAAAACAAAAAGAAAAAAAAAGAGAGAAAAAAGAGAGAGAGATACAGTAACACAAAGCCTCACGAGTTAAGAGCGAAATGGGTACAATTGTCCGTTCTGAGAAGGTCTTTAAGTGTGTGTGTATGAGAGAGAGAGAGAGAGAGAGAGAGAGAGAGAGAGAGAGAGAGAGAGAGAGAGAGAGGAGAGAGAGAGAGAGAGAGAGAGAGAGAGAGAGAGAGAGAGAGAGAATGAGTCATCAGTCTTCTGGTTCTGTTTCTCAATCATCTAGACTTTGCTTTCTCATTCTTTCTAAGTCAATGAAGAATGTCTCTCTCTCTCTCTCTCTCTCTCTCTCTCTCTCTCTCTCTCTCTCTCTCTCTCTCTCTCTCTCTCTCTCTCTCTCTCTCTCTCTCTCTCTCTCTCTCTGTGTGTGTGTGTATGTGTGTGTGTGTGTTGTGAATATGCAAAGTCTGGTTTATAGCTAAGAACACACACACACACACACACACACACACACACACACACACACACACACACACACACACACACACACACACGACACACACACACACACACACACACACACACACACACACACACACACACACACACACACACACACACACACACACACACACACACACACACACACACACACACACACACACACACACACACATACACACACACACAATTTATGCATGCAATTTCACGCTAGGGAATATAAAAACAATTGTAAACTCGTATTATCCAGAAAGCAGATGGGAATTATCCACACGATACCCACACACGATACCCACACACGATACCCACACACGATACCCACACACGATACCCACACACGATACCCACACACGATACGCACACACGATACGCACACGCAATACGCACACACAATATCCACACGCAAGAAGGTAAGGAATATATATATAAACTATAAAAAAAATTAAAATATCTAGTTAAAGGCAAAGGTATAGAAAAAATTTATATAAAGGTAAAGAAGAAAGATTAAAATAAATATATATATATAAAGGTAAAAATAAATAGATGAAAAAAATGTATGTATATATAAGAAATAAAAGTTGGTAACCCTCTTTGCTTTTTCTACTTCCGGAAGAAAAATTACCTATACATATGTAAATCCATGAGGAGAGTAGCACCTGGGCACCTTCTCTCTCTCTCTCTCTCTCTCTCTCTCTCTCTCTCTCCTCTCTCTCTCTCTCTCTCTCTCTCTCTCTCTCTCTCTCTCTCTCTCTCTCTCTCTCTCTCTCTCTCTCTCTCTCTCTCTCTCTCTCTCTCTCTCTCTTTGTACTGATCATATTTCCTTGATATTTATTCGTGCTAATATATTTTCTCTTTTCCATTTATTTTCTCTCTTCCTCCTCCTCCTCCTCCTCCTCGCCTTTCTCTATATAATTATCATGTTCGTTCTTTCACTAAAAATAAATAAAAATAAAAATAAATAAAATAGGAAAGGATAAGCTGCATAAACATAAAGGAAGGAAGAATAAATAATAAAGTACATAAACAAACACACACACAACACACACACACACACACACACACACACACACACACACACACACACACACACACACGTTAGCAATCACCTCTTCCTACGTTATTTATGGCAGGATAGAAATGACCTGAAACTTCACCCTGGCACTCTATTACCTGAGCTCAGTGCCACATTCTCACCTGGAATAAAGAAACATGACTTAGCTCCTCCACCTGTCTCCTCACAAAGGTGGAGGAGGAGGAAGAGGAGGAGGAGAAGAAGTGGAGGAAAGAGAAGGGAGGTGTATGTAGGAGAAATCAGTAGAAATGGATGTAAAAAGAGGAAACTATGATGGAAAAACAAGTAATGGGATTGAGAAGAGGAAGATGGGAAGGGAAAGAGGAAATAGAGAGAATGAAATAGGATGTTAGGAGATAGAAGGAGAGGAAGAAAAGAGAAGAAAAATTGATGATAGGCAAGAAGAGTCGAGGGAATGAAAGGAAGAGAAAAAAGTGGAATACATATGGAAAGGGAAGAAAGGAAGAGGAAAATAGAAGACTGGTGGGTAGAGTGGAGGGAAAGAAAGAAAATGGAAGTGAGGAGGAAGTGAGGGGAAGAGAGGAAGGGGAAGCTCAGTGCCATAGTGCCTAGTGACTCTTTGTGGCCCTCGTTAGGCACTCTTTCCCTCGGGCTTGACACTCTCTCACCTTATTTTTCTCTCTCTCCGTTTCTCCCTCCATTCTCTCCTTTCTCTCACATTTTTTTTTGGCTTCTCATTCATCTTCATCTAAAAATTGGTGTTTTTTTGTTTTTACTTCGTTTTATATTTTTTTCGTGTAATTTTTTGTCTACATTTTTATTTCTTCTTCATCTTGTCTTTAAAATGAAGTGAATAATTGATGTAAATTTGAATGTCTTTTACATAAGCAAAGAAACCTTCAACTATTTTCCATTTTTTTTATTCATGCATTCAGTAAAGATAAAAAGAACATGTATAATAATTCTGAGAGAAAAAAAAAATTTATTCCCCCCCCAAAAAAAAATCAATAGAAAAAATAAAATTGAAAATAAATAAACACAAATACCATAGTGAGACCTTTAAATTGTCAACACAAAAAACGGGAAATAGTTGGAAACACAATACTTTCCCCACAGCAACACGGCAACACGACTTCTCTGGTTTATAAAAATGTACCTCCCTTACCCTACCCACACCCTACACCCTACCCACCTACACCCTAACCCACCCTAACCCACCTCAACCCACCCTTACCCTACACCAAAAACCTCTGTTAGAACTCTACCAAGCTATAACTTTATCCTTTTTTTAGAAGCGAAACGTAAAGCCTAAATTCTGTACAAATAATGACCTTTTCTTTTCCCCGTTTGTCTTCGTGGAATGAAAGGGAAACGAAAGAAAAATAAATAGGAGTAAGCGAGCAGGTATTTTTCTTTCTCATTTTTATTTAGTTCGTAGGGAAAAAACAAAGGAACGTAGGGTATTGTATTTATACTTTACATTGCTTTAGTTTCGGTCCCTTATCTGAGGTGAAACACGCAACACACTGCACAAAAATAAATCAGAAGAAAATAAACTCCACAAGGCAATGTAATTATCATAAACACGGAGGAACAGTACAGACAGACAGACAGACACAGACAGACACAGACAGACAGACAGACAGACATGACGAGAGGTACACACAGAGGATAACCATAACACGACGAGAGAATAAAATTTACATGTACAAAATAAGAGAATAAAGTGGAATAAAGAAAATAAGATAGACTAAAAACAATATGAAAACAACACGATATAGAAAATATAATGTTAAAAATGTGAAACAGAAGTATAGACAATATAAACAATATAAACATAGTAATATGAAAAAATAAAGTTTAGATATAGACATAATAGCATAAAAAGCAGTAGAGAATAGAGAAATAAACCAGAAATGTAGTAGCATAATGAGGGTGTTTGACCTAGATATATAAATAACAGCAAAATATGTAAGGAAAGAATGGAGTATCGAGCCAAAAACAGAGTATAAATATAACACTGATGAAGAAAAAAAACAGAAATTAACTCAAAATAAAGTAAAAAATTAACAAAGAATGACAGAATTCACATAACATGAAAATAATATAAGGATGAAACTATAGAAATAACGGAGAAAATAAAAGACAAACGAACTATAAACAGAAAATATAATCAGGACTTAGAGATTTTATAGTTTACATCCAAAACAAACAGCACACACGAGGCAAACACAGGACAAACACCACCCAAAACAGCAACAAAACAAATAGTAAAATCAAACTCACAACAAAAAAAAACACACACAAACAGACGAACCAACACAATACATCACAACATTTCCAACAAACACAAACACACGAAAAAAAAAAATATGAAGAAGAAAAAAAAATGAAAATCGTACAATCGCCATCAATGCAGAGACAAAATCCAAACACAAACATAGAATCCAAACACAGAATCCAAACACAGAATCCAAACACAGAACCAAACACAGAATCCAAACACAGAATCCAAACACAGAACCAAACACAGAACCAAACACAGAATCCAAACACAGAACCAAACACAGAACCAAACACAGAACCAAACACAGAACCAAACACAGAACCAAACACAGAACCAAACATAGAATCCAAACACAGAACCAAACACAGAACCAAACACAGAACCAAACACAGAATCCAAACACAGAACCAAACACAGAACCAAACACAGAACCAAACACAGAACCAAACACAGAATCCAAACACAGAACCAAACACAGAACCAAACAGAGAACCAAACACAGAATCCAGACACAAACACAGAATCCAAACACAGAACCAAACACAGAACCAGACACAGAGAACCAAACACAGAACCAAACACATAATCCAAACAGAGAACCAAACACAGAACCAAACACAGAAACAGACACAGAGAACCAAACATAGAATCCAAACACAGAATCCAAACACAGAGAACCAAACACAGAACCAAACAGAGAATCCAAACACAAACAGAGAATCCAAACACAGAATCCAAACGTAGAATCCAAACACAGAATCCAAACACAGAGAACCAAACACAAAACCAAACACAGAACCAAACACAATATCCAAACACAGAATCCAAACACAGAATCCAAACACAGAGAACCAAACACAGAACCAAACATAGAACCAAACACAGAGAACCAAACACAGAACCAAACACAGAACCAAACATAGTATCCAGACAGAGCTAAACAGAGAATCCAAACAGAGAATCCAAACAGAAAATCCAAACAGAACCAAATAGAGAATCCAAACAGAACCAAACACAGAATCAAAACAGAGAATCCAAAACCCAACCCAACCCAAACAGAGAATCTAAAGAGAGAATCCAAACAGAACCAAACAGAGAATCCAAACAGAACCAAACAGAGAATCCAAACAGAACCAAACAGAGAATCCAAACAGAACCAAACAGAGAATCCAAACAGAACCAAACACAGCACCCAAACAGACCCAAACACGGCCTTCCCCTGAGCCTTCCTGCGGCCATCACAGCTGAGAGGAGTCCGCGTCAATCATCGTTACACAGCAAGTAAAGAAATAAATGTCTGTCTGTCATTCGGATGCAACCAAACGGAAGGAAACGTTTCTACAGCCGCTAGACACGTTTTTTTTTTTTTTTTGTATTCCTGGACAAAAGCGATTAAGGAAAAAAAAAGGGGAAAAAATCTTAATACTTGTGGGAAAGGAAATGATGTTAGGTTGTAAAGAAAAATTATAAGGAAAAAAAGGTATTTGTTCACTATGAAATGTTAGTAAAATTGTTTTTATTTCCTTGTTATGTGAAAATTATTAAGAGAACAAAAGTTATTGATATTTGTGAGAATAGAAATAATATTGACATTTAAAAGTGATAAATATATAAAAACGGAGCTTGATCGATATGAAATGTTACTAAAAATACTCTTACTTTCTAATTATTCATAAGCAATTAAGGAGAAAAAAAGTCATTGGTATTTGTGAGAAAGAAAATAATGTTCGATACTGAAAATAAATAATGAGGACCTTTAAAGAAACTTGATTGCAACGAAATGTTCCCAAAATAACTCGAAATTCCTTAATACCAAAATACTTTAGAGAAAAATACTATATATAAATAAAAAAAATAAAAAAAATAGTGGATCATGATAAAAAAAAATACAACAATTAACAAAAACATCAACAGAAAAACAAATTTGCTCACCACATCAAGACAATCACATACAAAAAACAGAAAAAAACAAAAAACAATACTCAACAAATCAAGAAACAAAACAAAACAAAACAAAACAAAAACAAAAACAACTAACAATAAAAATATCGCAAAACTAATTCTATCCAACGAACACTTTTTTTACGTTCATTCCCCTGACTGGCATTGGTTAAGGTAAATAATTCTGGATACTTAGAACGAATAGCGAGACGCAACACGACCACCTCCGGCCGTAAATATGACAAACGACACGATACATTCCCCTTGACGACCACACAAGCTTAATGGAAGTAAAACAGTATTACAGAAAATAGATTAACTGGAAGGGGAAAGCAAAAAAAAAAATAATAAAAATCCTACGAAGGCGACAAGGAATTCTAAGGAGGTGGAGCGAAGGAAGGATATGAAGGAAAGAAGAAAGGAAGGAAGGAAGGAAGAAGAAAGGAAGAAAGGAAGGAAGGAAGGAAGGAAGGAAGGAAGGAAGGAAGAAAGGAAGGACAGGTGACAAGGATGAAGGATTGCTGGGAAATTACGGAACAGATGGAAAAGTGGAAACAATTACTTGGAAAAAAGAATTATAATGTGTCAAAATGTCGAGAGAGAGAGAGAGAGAGAGAGAGAGAGAGAGAGAGAGAGAGAGAGAGAGAGAGAGAGAGAGAGAGAGAGAGAGAGAGAGAGAGAGAGAGAGAGAGAGAGAGAGAGAGAGAGAGAGAGAGAGAGAGAGAGAGAGAGAGAGAGAGAATAAAGATAGACACGTGACCCGTCTCGTACGCGTCTAAAACGGATTCTATTAGACGTAATGATCTTTTCTAGACTAATAATAGTAATTGAACGTAATAATAGTTGACAGTTAAACACATAGTGTCCTTTTTATTATATTTTTATGTCTTTTTTATGACCGAGTTTTTTATTTCTTATTATATTATTTTTTTGGTCTTGATTTTTTTGGGTTTAACTTCGTATTTGAAAGAATATTTAAGTTTGGGAAAAAAATTATTAGAAAACGACCCTTTTTTTTCTTTTTATTATATTTATCGAAGGAGTAAATAAGTGACACTAAATAAAATAAAGAAAACATAAGAGAGAGAGAGAGAGAGAGAGAGAGAGAGAGAGAGAGAAGAGAGAGAGAGAGAGAGAGAGAGAGAGAGAGAGAGAGAGAGAGAGAGAGAGAGAGAGAGAGAGAGAGAGAGAGAGAGAGAGAGAGAGAGAGTAAGCGATAAAAAATGCACCACCGCTTACTGTAAATAATGACAAACATTAAAAGTTCAGACATTAAATTCTAACAAAGAAACTTATTCTTTCTCTTCCTTTTTCTTCCGCTTCTTCCCTCCTTCTCCTCCTCCCTTCCTCTTGCATTTTCTTTCCTTCTTCCATTCATTTATCCTTCATGCCTCATTCCCTCCTCCTCCTCATTGTCTTCCTTCCCTCCTCTTCCTCTTTCTTTCCCTTCTTGTATTTTATCTTCCGCTTTCTTTCTTTTCTACTTATAATAATCCTTCTCTTCCTTGTATTCCATCCTCCTCCTCCTCCTCCTCCTCCTCCTCCTCCTCCTCCTCCTCCTCCTCCTCCTCCTCCATTTCAGAACTTCACACCGTCTTAGGGACAACATTTAATGACGTTGAATCAAAGTCTCCAGCGAGGGAGAAACACCTGGATTAATTAAGTCATCTAGAATATTTACCTGGGAAACGTCACACCTGAGTCAAGGAGAATTTGTGACGATAAATCATCTTTAGGAGAAATAAATGTATAAGGAGGGAAAAAAAAAGGAAATATTGGGTAAAAACTGGAAAATTTTAGTGTATTTAAGTTTTTTTCCTCTCTCTCTTTCTCTTTTTTTTTTTTTCTCTCTCTCTCTAAGTAAGTGGTTTATGGAAAGAATTAGGTAAATGCGCAAAAATATGAAGATTTGCTGACGAGGTAAGAAGAAAAAGTACATAGGAGTGAAAAAATACGTTTAGGACTTAAGTGAAGTATATTAAAACGTTTCAATCCTAATGAGCGAAGATTTTATGAAGTCCCAAGAAACCAAGGAAATGAAAAGAGGAAGAAAAACAACGGGACAAAAAGTAAGAAACCAAGAAAAACATATAAGCAGTTTTAGGATGGAAAGAAAGTGGGAAAAAAAGGATAAATGTAAACACTCTCTCTCTCTCTCTCTCTCTCTCTCTCTCTCTCTCTCTCTCTCTCTCTCTCTCTCTCTCTCTCTCTCTCTCTCTCTCTCTCTCTCTCTCTCTCTCTCTCTCTCTCTCTCGCTCACTCTCTCAGTTAATACGCAAAATATAAAATAAACACAAGACAAAAGGCATGAATCATCACCTCAATCAACGTTAATAACACTAACAAAAAAATAAAAAATAAAAAAGTGATGTCCCCCTTCACCTTTTTGTATTGTCCTTCATTATTAAATTTATACAAATAAAAAAATATAACACCAACACAATAACCTATGAAATATAAGAGTAATTTGTCACCATATATCGCTCGTGTAAGCTCATTCCATTCAAATAATCGCTTTTGTTTGTGTAGATAAATAGTGTTGTTCATTCTCCCATTCGTCGAAAAAAAAAACAACTTAAGTATGGATGGTAAATGTTTTTTTTCTCTCTATATATATATATATCTTTGTTTTTTTTTGTTCATTGTTACATTTTCTCGAGTTTTGTTATTGTTTAAGATAACCTCCCATTGTGCTGTGTTATTTATTTTGGGGCTTAAATGTACGTGACAGAGTTATTTTTCAACGTTTGTGTTTATTTTAATATTAATTTAGATGCAGGTCTGTTTTTTTTCTTGTTTATTTTTGTTATTTTTTCTGATTGCCAGTTTTTATTCGCCTTATATAAGTTTTGGATGCGATGGCAAAAATATGGTGTATTTTCCTAATGCATAAAACACACATTTATTTATATTGAGAATGTATTTTTTATTTCATATTAAGTCGTATATATGCTTTCCATTACTTCTCTATTTTTTAACCATTCATGTAGTTTCCTCTTCAATACAACAACCTAAATGCAGGTACATATTCTATTATAACTTTCTGACTTCCAAACACAAACAACAAATCATTATAATGTTATGAATGTATTAAGTGTCGCATTCAATTTACATATTACTATAATAGAGTAAAGCAACTTCCCTCCACCTCGCACACCTTCGCACGTCCATGACACAAAGGAAACACACGAAGCTTGATGAAGGATGCAATGATTACACACCTGCGTAACCTTACCTGCATCAAAACACACCTAACACATTAATAATATATACAACTACTCCCTCTCTTTAATTTTTCTTTCCCTCTCATACACATACATACACACACGCACATACAGACACATCAATAACCACCTTCCACGCCTTCCAATTCACACTATTCAAAGAAACTTGGACCCAAATTCACCGCCAAACATAGGGAACACGACACGTTTTTCCCCCAAATCTGTGCACCACTGAGACTCCTACTAATAGACAGAAAGGTTAACCAAAGACCTTAAATCGTGCCTTTCCCCTCTATCTCATCTTGCGTGTAAATGTCCACCTCCTTCCATCCCTGTAGAGTCTTTAGTTCCCTTCCAGTAAACATAAGAGACTGCGCAGCTCAGGCAAAGCGACAGGAAGGACAAACGTAATATATCGACCCCGGACTTAATCTACGAGACTCCTAATGCAGACTTTTTAGGTTATTAAGGTGAACGCGAGAGGTATTCATCTTTTTATGTTATTGGATGTGTGTGTGGTCTGAGAGGTAGGTTCAGTATAAGGGATGTGGAGGAAAGGGCTATGGCAGTACGGCTAAGTAAAGAGGAAACCCGCCAAATGCTGCCCCAGAGAAAGAAATACGACTTGTAAAAGGCTAGGACCAATTTAGTTCCTCGTGTGATCTGACGCTTCTCTCTCTCTCTCTCTTGAAGGAATTGAAGTTGTTGAAAGGGGAAAGAAAGACACAAAAAGATATAGAAAGGTTTGAGTGTTCCTGAGTTTCCTGGTAACACTTGGGATATTTGAAAGTCTTGCCTCAAAGATATTTCCCTTTTGATGTGAGTATGAACTTGAAGGGGAAAGAATTGTAGAAACGTTTTTGTAACATTGACTTACATCCTTTTTTTTCTTTGTTCTAAATTAGCTTCAACATTTCAACTCGAGCAGGTGATAGAGAAAGAAAGAAATAATCACAAAAAAGTATCATGTGTGTGTGTGTATGTATTTGTGTGTGTGCGTGTGTGTCTATGTGTATGTGTAAGAATACTGAGAAATATAATAAGTTAAGTTATAGTGAAATGGAGAAGGACACATTACTAGTATATCATAAAACAAAGGAAGACAGAGGTAGTAGTAGTAGTAGTAGTAGTAGTAGTAGTAGTAGTAGTAGTAGTAGTAGTAGTAGTAGTAGTAGTAGTAGTAGTAGTAGTAGTAGTAGTAGTAATAGTAATAGTAATAGTAAGAACACAATACCTATACAAGACAAAACTTTTTCAAACCTTACCTTCCCATCTCTCCCATACCTTAGACACAGACACAAAAGCACATACAAACCCTACACTCTTCTTGAACAAAAAACAAAACACAAAAACCCAACACACACCTCGTCCCCCAACCAGACATCACCAAAAAAAACATACCCATGCATAAAGAAAAAAAAACAGAAAAAAAACACCAACACACATTCTCCCAACCAATACACGTGTCTTTTTTCCCCTTTCCTTCTCCCCTTCCTAAAAGTACAGTAACCTTCTCGTCGACTGGGGATAAAGTGACTTGGAAGGGGAAGGGGAAGAAGTAGAGGCTTTCACCCGGGTATGTTCGGGGGTTTGAAGCGCCCTGAACCCTATTTGAGGTTATCGCCAGCACGGGAACACAACGCAGGGAGGTGATAGCTTAGTTTATGATCGCAGACTGCCAACACGCAAGCAGTGAAAGAGATATTGTCATGCACAGTTTTCTCAGCGACGGAGAGAATAGGAGGAGAAATTTGCATATAAAAAATGATTTGTCTTGAAGTCTGTTTACGTGAATCTAGGTTGTGTGTGTAGTGTTATTTTTTATATGTGTGTGTGTAGTTTTTTTTATGGTATTAGTCTTATTTTTAGATTGTCCATGTTTTTTCTCTTGTCTGGTTTGTGCAAGTTAGATTAGAATGGAAATTACACAAAGGAGAACAAGGAGAACAATAGAAGAAGAACATAAATAACATACAGTAAATGAATTCGAACAGTAGATAATAACACACACACAAATAATAATAATAACAATGATAACAACAACAAAATCCAGACACAAGAAGAAAAGTGGGTAATGATCCTATTTTCATCTTTTTTTACGACCACTCAAAACGACTTTAAGTTAGAGTGGCATATCGCTCCTCCACACACTCAGACCAGGTTGTGTTCGCGACCCCAAGGAACTCACATGACCTTCAGGTGCTCATGACCTCTACAGGTAACAAAGGTGAGCCACCAAGTGACCTTTGACCCGCTTAACTCGCCCATCAAAAAAAGAAGAAAGAAAAGGAAAAAAAATGTCGAGGAAAGAAAAAGAAGATAGACAAAAAATAAAATGTCTGAAAATAAACTAAGATTCGCCTGAAGAATATCAAAATGACACACTAACACACACACACACACACACACACACACACACACACACACACACACACACACACACACACACACACACACACACACACACACACACACACACACACATGCACACACACACACACATGCACATATCCATGCAAGCACACACGAAAGCACGCGCACACACACACACACACACAAAAAAAAAAAAAAACATGCAAATCAGACATACACACGCACACAAATAAGATAGAATTGCTCCAAACTCGAATAAAAAGAATAAAAATCATGTGCAAGAAAATAAAATCAAACCAGAAATATAAAAAAAGGAGAAAAAAAAAATCAATGTAAGAAAAAATAAGTGATAAAAAAAGAATTATATTAGAGACAAAAGGATAAAAATGAATAAATGGTGAAAATACAATTGATAATAAAAACAAGGAATAGAAGAAACGAAAAAAAAAAAAAAAACAGCTAAAGCAATAAACATGGAAATCACACAACTGATAACAGATAAGACAAAAAAAAAAAAGGTAAAAACATAAAAAATAAACAAAGAAAAAGAAAAAGAAAAGAAAAATCTGGGACGAAATAAAAAAAAAAGCGAAACATGAGGAATAAAAAAACGAACACAAAACAATAAGAACGAAATAAAAAAAAAAAAACAGGAAAAGAAAGAAAGAAAAAAAAGAACAAATAAAATAGAAAGTCAAGTCGTGGAAACTCTCAATAGCCTCACTTGACATAAGCTGACCTGACCACAATGACCTGACCAGTGATGGCGCTCATGTCCACCTCATACGTTACCCCAAATGTGAAGCAATATCTCTACTTTCTCAATCTCTCTCTCTCTCTCTCCTCTCTCTCTCTCTCTCTCTCTCTCTCTCTCTCTCTCTCTCTCTCTCTCTCTCTCTCTCTCTCTCTCTCTCTCTCTCTCTCTCTCTCTCTCTCTCTCTCTCTCTGTCTGTCTGTCTGTCTGTCTGTCTATTACTACTACTACAACTACCTCTACCACTACCAATACTACTACCACTACTACTACTACTACTACCACTACTACTATTACTACTACCACCACCACCAATAACAACACAATAACAACAACTTAGGCAGGAAAAAAAACCTTGACTTTACATAACGAAAAGTAAGCAGGCAAGAAAAGAGCAAGAAAATGAAACTTTGCCGTGAAAAAGGAAAAGAATATTAACTTTGCCCAAAGAATACAGTTTTGCATCCTATTATGGGACACTCTGTTACCTTGCGCCAGTACAATGATGTCAAACTTTACTGTGAAAGAAGTCAC
>JAXIVD010010756.1:0-12709 GCA_036785275.1 Cancer borealis
CCAACGCCCGACAGACCACAAAGGACAGCTAATGACAAGACTCACTAACCTCGGATGCAGGGGACGAGTGAACACGGCTGCAGGTGACGCTCAAGGACCGTCTAGGAAAGAAAAAGAAAACACAAATTCAAATTCCACACCCACACAAATTAAACAAAGAAAAAAATATATAATTGCAGTCTGCTAGAAGAAGATTAATATAATATGTAATTAATAAAATCTGAAGTGTACTAATAAATATTCGTGTATATGGCTTAGATAAATGTATAGCTACCTACACCCTCATTAACACTCATCTTTGTGCAGTAGATGAGTGAAGTATTAATAGTCTCATTAAACCAAAGCGAAGAGAACCAAGATGTAGACTCATGGAATAATTTCTGCGGGGCTCAATTAGCAGAGGCGGTCCCCACACCCACCTCGACCCAATGATCCCCGGAACCACGAACCCAAATACAATAATACAACGTAAATGATTATTACGAAGGCCAATGGAAGGAGACAAGGTATTGAGGCTCTCAAAAACCTGCTGACAAATTAAATTAAGACAAAATTTAATTCAGAAACTACAACAACAGATTCCAGCTTGAAAAACACTCCACCACCACCACAATTGCCATCAACACCACTACCACTACCACGTCACCACCATCACCACATCTTCAACACCACCACCACCATCACCACCACTCGCTAAAAACTTAACTTCCATCACCACTACACCACCATCAGACACTCACGATACACCTAGTCCCCACCTCCACCACCACGCCCTCCCCCTCCAACACCACTACAGCCCCTCAGCGTCACTTCAGCACAAGCACTCATCGTCCTCACCAACTCTCCAACTAGCAAGTAAAACAGAGTGATCGGCCCTTGATGAAGGAGGACAAATATTTGGCAAGCGCTTAATGTAATTAGTCGTTAAGGAGGACAGGGAGTGGAAGCACAAGTGTCTCTCCTTTTATGTCTCGCATCCATCTCTACTAGGAAGAGGAGGAGGAGGAGAAGGAGGAGGAGGAGGAGGAGCAGGAGGAGAAGGAGGAGGAGGAGGAGGAGGAGGAGGAGGAGGAGGAGGAGGAGGTTGGAGACGCGAGAGAGAGAGAGAGAGAGAGAGAGAGAGAGAGAGAGAGAGAGAGAGAGAGAGAGAGAGAGAGAGAGAGAGAGAGAGAGAGAGAGAGAGAGAGAGAGAGAGAGAGAGAGAGAGAGAGAGAGAGAGAGAGAGAGAGAGAGAGAGAGAGAGAGAGAGAGAGTATATTTATCTTTCATGTCTCGCATTTATCTCTTTTCACTCAGCTTTATAAAAGTTACCAGAATCACGTAATAAAAAGTCTTCTTCTTCTTCTCCTTTGCCCATTCTCCTAATCTTTCTCTTCCTTTTCTATTTACATACTTATCAGCCAAAAACACCATAAACTGGGTTCAAAATTGCTGCAAAAACGACTTCATGTTAACGATTTTCTCAGTTCAACTTCAGGCAGGTATTGAAGCCACGCATGGACAGGAAAACGAGGAGGAGGAGGAGGAGCAGGAAGTGGCCTAATTATTTTGAGACTAAGAAAAAGTGTGAAGTGATGAAGCGAGGGCAAGGCAACGATGAGGGAAGGAGAGAGAGAGAGAGAGAAGAGAGAGAGAGAGAGAGAGAGAGAGAGAGAGAGAGAGAGAGAGAGAGAGAGAGAGAGAGAGAGAGAGAGAGAGAGAGAGAATGAAAAATGTGCACATATATATAAGTGTGTGTGTGTGTGTGTGTGTGTGTGTGTGTGTGTGTGTGTGTGTGTGTGTGTGTGTGTGTGTGTGTGTGTGTGTGTGTGTGTGTGTGTGTGTAAATAAAACAGAAATCTATTCCTAAGACAAGCGCCTAATGTAACCAAACTGCCTTTAACCATTGATAGTTAAAAATCCATTAGCTAAGACACCAAACTTGGAATTTCAAATTTCAAACTTTTTATGATTTTTTAAGTGGTCGACTTCACTTAAGGTAAGATATTAGAAAAAAAGTCATCCATATATAATTCAAATCATTAAGCTGCACATTGATAGTTTTCAACCTATTTCATAATAGTCATAATTCTACTATTGAAAATATAAAGTTTTTCGTATTACATTTCATATATATATATATATATATATATATATATATATATATATATATATATATATATATATATATATATATATATATATATATATATATATATATATATATCATTTAGAGCGAGAAACTAAAAATAAAAATAAATATGTTCTACTCCCATCTGTGGTATTTCAATCCACTCATCCGCTCCTATAAATGGAAGTAGAAAGCAGAGGAGCTACTATTGTGCAACAATGGTATTCATCGAGGATGTGAGACACGATCCCATGTGGCTGCTTCTAAATGATGCCAGACAGACTTTTAGATAACGGTAATATTACGCGTGTTTTTCTAGGCCAAGTTATGATATATGAAACGAAGCATTCTGTTATGTAACTTTGCCTGCCGCCTCGTTGTTTTGTTGGGAAAAGTTGAGATTACTGGCGGCGAAGGGAGAGAGGGAGAGAAAGAGAAAGAGAAAGAGAGAGAGAGAGAGAGAGAGAGAGAGAGAGAGAGAGAGAGAGAGAGAGAGAGAGAGAGAGAGAGAGAGAGAGAGATTAGATAAAAGGAGTGTAATGAGAGAGCAGAATGGAGGAGGGCAAGGCATACACAAATGGACCAGAGCCTCATTATGACTTCCGCCATTATTATGCACACACTCACTCTTCACTTTTATCCATGCACTCTTAACTTACCTCCTCCACAACTACCTCTCCACCACCATTTCCTCCACCACATTTCCTTGCACGTATTTAGCAAGCACTCTTCAACATCCTTACACTGTTATCCCTCATTCTAGTATCATCCGTAACCCCACTAACATTCTCTATACCTCCTGACCTTCCTTAACCTCACAATCTCTCTAATTTTCAAGTAAAGAAGACTTCTACTCACTCCTCTCCCTTCACACCTTCCATCCCTTGTATGCACCACGTGGAAGACAGGTAAGAGGTGGTTCCAAGGTTAAGGAAGTGGCATGATAAGGCACTACCAAGGAGACTGGAATGCCACGCCGCCAGATCAGATTAAAAACTAATTTCTTTCCCTCGTTGGAGTAACATCACTTCCCATCAGAGGAAGATGAAGGGAGTGAGGGAGAGGAGAAGGGAGGAGAGGGAAGTGAGGTGGAAAGGATGGAAGGAGAAGGAAGGAAGGGGAGGAAAGGGGAAGGTGGGGAGGGTCTGGGGGTGTAGGATGAGCGGCCATCGTGTTAGGAAAGGAAGGCAGTCAGGAAATAGGAAGGAAAGGGAGGCAAGATCGAAGTGAGAAATCTTTTAACTCTATAGTAGGGTAGAGGGGGTAAAGGAGGTGGAAAAGAGAGAGAGAGAGAGAGAGAGAGAGAGAGAGAGAGAGAGAGAGAGAGAGAGAGAGAGAGAGAGAGAGAGAGAGAGAGAGAGAGAGAGAGAGAGAGAGAGAGAGAGAGAGAGAGAGAGAGAGAAAGTAAATCGACTGACTGAATGACTGACTGAAAAAGATAGGAACGACAGAGACAGCCAGGACAAAGCATATTAAGAAAAAGGAAAAATAGAGAAAAAGAAAGAAACAGAATAGAAGAGTGGCTGTCAAACACACACACACACACACACACACACACACACACACACACACACACACACACACACACACACACACACACACACACACACACACACACACCAGCCAGAATATGCAAAGAAAACACAAAAATACGTAATATGAAGTGGGGTCGCAACAGTTGTTTGGGTGTTGTTACCTTGTTTGCACTTGTTACATGTGTCGTTTTTGTCGTGTTGTTGCAGGCAGATGGTAATTGTTCTTTGAAGTTAGTGTTCCTTAACTCAGGATGGGATGGAGAGCGTCCTAAATTTTGTCAATGTTGCCATTACTGAGGCTACGCTTGTAATTGTTGTCATCATTTAAATACCGTGTTGACAGCGTGAAAAACATGGATTGATTCGTCGCAAGTTTCATGAAGATCAACTGATGCCATCTATTCTATCGGTTATAATGATAAGTAACTGTGTATAAACTTAGGCTTCTAAACACATTAACACGTAATATTAATAACATCATACTCCTTTTTTAATATCACAGTTTAGGTACAACAAATAAAACTTAAATGTCTACTTATTACTGCGCAAATATGATTCAATATGGCTTTTTAAAACTACCTATTACATAACTTATTACCAGCTGATTGACTATTAAAATCTAAGAGCGTGCCGGATATTCAAGTGGTGGAATGGGAGAGGTTAAAGAGTCCCTGGTGAGTCCCAGCCCGTAACTACCTCAGAAGTGCTTCCGGCGACACACACCGAGTCACCACTAAAACCACACCTCATTTCCCGCCAAAACTTAGAGTGGAGCGTTAATTATCAAACTGTTTCATATTACGGTCATTACCACGCCTGCCGAGTTACTTACTGGCTTGCTATAGTGTGTGTGTTTTTTATTACAGTCTGGCATTTCAATGAACAAATTCCGGGTGTCACCGTTATGATCATTTGTCTTCCTCGCTTATCAAGAAAACACCATTTATTTTCTGTTTAAAGGTTCCATTATCTAATACAGTATTTCGATAATCCTTCGTTTATGACCATGGTTCCTCTAACGCATTACTCCCTCTCCCCCCATCCTCCATTTCAGTGTTCTGCCCCCCTCCCCCGTAACACACAAAGACGTGACGCTCTTACACACGAGCAGCAACACACACATACACATACATACAGACACACACTCATCGCTCCTCCAGGAAGACCCCGGGCGTGAGTGCAATCCGCGAGGCCAATTCTCAGCTCTCAGAAATCTCGGAATTAGTTTAAGAATGGTCTCAAGAGCGCAAGGGTAAGGGCGAGGATGACTCTAAGGACAAAGGCGACGACGAAGTACAAGGACGAGAAAAGGTTGTAGAGAATACTGATGGTGGTGGAAGAACAAGAAGAACAGGAACAAGAACAAGAACAAAAACAAGGAGGAGGAATAGGAAGAGGAGGAGGAGGAGGAGAAGAGGACGACGACTACTGCTAACACAAAAACAAAATAAAATAAAATAAAGAATATAAAACCTGAGAAGCAAAAGCAATATCAACACCAACTACAACAGTAGGTCCCAAAACTAAGCTGACACCGGTGCGTGAGAAGTGTTGTGTATGTGACCTGAAGCCGGTATCTGGAAAATAAGCCGTTTAGTGTGTGTGTGTGTGTGTGTGTGTGTGTGTGTGTGTGTGTGTGTGTGTGTGTGTGTGTGTGTGTGTGTGTGTGTGTGTGTGTGTGTGTTCAAACTATACCTTTTTTGCGTTTAAAATTATTAATACTATTTGTAGGGTTTTAATAGGAACACTTGCCTAGTGACCACCTTTGGACAACTGTGCAAATACCTGTGATTAAGTACCTGAAAAAGTAGGGGGACGAAAGCCTGTGTGTATATGAAGAGAAGGGAATTAGTGTACGTGCTTTGTGTAAACGTGATTATTTACCTTCGTTCATAAACTCTCAGGAAGGGAAGGGCATGTAATAATCCGGAAAGGGGAACGTCTGTGTGTGTGTGTGTGTGTGTGTGTGTGTGTGTGTGTGTGTGTGTGTGTGTGTGTGTGTGTGTGTGTGTGTGTGTGTGTGTGTGTGTGTGTATGTGTGTGTGTTTGTGTAAATATATATAATGCTGCCCTCCATTTCGAATTCCGGACACGTGTGTGTTTGGGTGAGCGTTGAAATCTGAGAGGAAAAAGCGATACAAAGTGTGTGTGTGTGTGTGTGTGTGTGTTTGTGTGTGTGTGTGTGTGTGTGTGTGTGTGTGTGTGTGTGTGTGTGTGTGTGTGTGTGTGTGTGTGTGTGTGTGTGTTAATGTTCATGTATGCGTTCAGGTGGTGCATGTGTAGACAAGTGTTGTGCCTCTCTGTGTTCTCACTCTGGAGTGGCTGCCCAACGCGGCCCAACAGGCACTAACGGGGCTGAGTTGTGAGGGCGCCGTGACTCACTGGCGTCCTGGTCGATGAGGTAAACTGCGAGGGGCGTAACAAAGGGAGGAGGGAGGGAGTTGAGATAGGAGGAAACAGAGGAAAAGAGGAGGAGGCGAAGAGAGAAAGAGGTAAAGGAAGAAAAAAAACAGATTGAGAAAATGGGAAGGTATCAAGGAGGGGAAAAAATATATATGTAAGGAGGATGTTGGATTAAAGGGAGTTGAAGAAAAATTTTGAAGATAAGATATACGGGAGAAGACAAAAACATTCCATACAAAGCCATTTCATTGTCATTGTAATTTTCTTAAAAGAGAAACTACAAAGTGGAAATAGAAGGGCAAGAAAAAAAAAATTCAATGGGAGAAAACGAATCGCGAGAGAAAACTGCAAAGCGATAAAAAGTATAGATTTAAAAATATATATATCAACAAAAGAAGAGCAGCGTGAAGGGGCAACCACTTCCAAACTTACGTAAAAAGATACTAAAAATATATACACTGAAAAGGGACTCAAGGCACCGATTTCCTTTCATTCTTGGAACAACAAACAAAAAATGCCAATTAGAAGACTTAAGGTGCGAGCTTCATTGGCCAAAGTGGGCGGATGGGCGGGTGTCTGCTGCAGGTCGAGGGGAGTGACTTTGTGGTAACATCCCAAATAAGTATAAATACATCACCCTCCACCCTACCACACCCTATCACACCCTATCTGACCCAACGGCGCAACGGGAGCTGGGGTGATAACAAGAACAGACAAATTACCCTTTACAGCCCTGACAAGAACCAAGCACAGCCGCCAACCCCGCTTTTTCCCCTCCCCAAGGAGCCTCTTCACCCCAACCGCTGCATACCGCCACCTGTAGCAGCCAGCAGCCCCTCACTAGGTCACAAGGGCTTCGTGATGGGTGTGGGAAGCCTTGACACGAAGCTTAGGAACGCATTTAATCTGCTGGTGCCTTCATCCGTAGAGGAATGCGAGATTAGAGCCATGCAGCGGATATTCTATTAGTGGGTCCCCACCTTGTGGTTAGTGTGTTAGGAGAGGCAGCGGGCGTGGAAGGAAGGGAAGGATGGAGGGAGGAGACAGTGAAGGAAGAAATGGAAAATGAAACGGAGGAAGAAAATGGAACGTATTGGAATATGTGGGAAGAAAATGATAAACTGATAATGTGATGATAATGAAGGTAACGATTCAGTGGAAGGGATGATTCAGTGTGATTCAACAAAAAGAAAAACTTGAATAATAATAATAATAATAATAATAATAATAATAATAATAATGATAATAATATTAGTATCAACAATAGCAATAATTTTTTTTTATATATTTAAAAGTAGGTTTTCCAATTAGGACATAATTATGATGAATTGTACGCAGCAGCGGCGAGCAGCACATAATGCCTGAGTTAAGCCCGTTTCATTAGCAGCGTGAGAGGCAGCGGCAAGAGCACCGCTGGCTGCCTCCACGAAGCTTCAGCAATATGTTACGGAGACATGATGTCAAGGATGGAGCCTCAGTAGTGCTTCACGGGACGCATGGCTCACGTCACACAGTGATGGACTCTCCTTCCGTTGATCAGTCTCCGGAAACACGATTCCTCACCTACTTGTTTACTGTGTCAACACAGTCATTGGTGATAACGATTCATGGTAATGATGAATTCAATTATTCAACAATGACTTAAGAGGAAAGTCACTTTATACTGAATCATTACATGCAGCCGACCTCCACATCTGTTGAAATTGTTTAACGAGACGTTGATAATAGAAATATAATGAGGAAAAATTAGTAATACATATGATATCTTAAGAGAAAAGAACACCATTAAGATATAGAGAAAATATCTTGAAAAAATAATATACCCACGAATTATGTATATTCTCAATAAATTCATTGAGTCGAGTCGTGATTAATTCATGTTTTAGAACACATATTGTGCAGTATATATCAATAACATTTAAATAATTTAATTATGCATAATTGGTAATTATACAAAACATTCTATGAAAATGTTCATTGGCTGCAAGCGAGGTATTTTTTCGTAGTGGGGGCAATCAGAGCCTCATTTTATATTTTTCTCTCAATATATATATATATATATATATATATATATATATATATATATATATATATATATATATATATATATATATATATATATATAAATAAATAAATAAATAAATATATACATATATATATATATATATATATATATATATATATATATATATATATATATATATATATATATATATACATATATACATATACATATTTATATATAAGATATTTGTGCTTCCTTAGTACTATATGAAATATAGGCTTTCACTTTGGATTTTACACGATTATATCAAATATTCATATACATTCAACAATTTGCAATGTATTGAAATTTTATTGCAGTTGATGAAGAAACTGTTGGGCATATCACTTACAAATTTGTCATGATAGCCATTGAGTTATAAGACGGCCTCCAGGTGCCTTCAGTGTCGTCTTTCACTTACAGTTAGTGTGTAATGAGACACAAATGCATGTAGACTTATATTGCTGCGGCCTTGATACAGCTGATCAATCACTCCATTGTCCGCCTGGAACTGACGATAAGTTTGTCCATCACAAAATGGCGCACCTACATCAAGTTTGAAATATTACACATATGAGGAGAGGCGGTGGCTGAGTGGCTATCGTGTGGAGATGCTGGACGCGTGACACAGCACTCCACTCTCACCACAAACTATTTTTCCTGTCATCGGGTGATATCAAAATAGCCGCATGTGGCACACTCGTCATGTTCCTTTGAGCTCAAACAAGAGAGTTGCGGGAAAAAAGCGTCCAAACTATACTGGAACGATGCCCACGCACCTCAATGAATGGTTAAACTTCATCCATCCACGTATAAGCTTCTCATCTTTTCAGTCCTCGTAACCCATTGTTTTAACACGTTACGGCAAGAATCACGACTACCAAAGACTTTTACAAATATCAACCTGAATAGTTTACCTCAAAAATTATTCATATTAAGTATTCACCACAATGCCTTTCACGCTACATATATACAACCAACCCTCCTTCCCCCATCCACAACTCTTTCCTGTTTACACTATGATACGCGTTTTCAATATCAATAAACGTCATAACCATCAATAACCAGCGTCCATAAATATCCAACCACTATTATCACCAGCCGCAGGTGTGCATTCCTATCTAAGTAATTAGCCTCACATTCCCAGATTCCTGACACTATAACCTCCACTACTTCCCTGACACTATACCACTACAGCCCTACACACGTAACCACTACATACAACCCCTCTCCCGCACCCCCACACCATCCCCACCACACAGCCATAACCATCGCATCGCCAGGCCGTCATACATAACAGCCGTGACAACACCACCATTTCGCTCCCCCCAACACGCCGTGGTCAGGCGCGTCCCTCACTTTCACGCCAACACCACAACGACAGCTAATTTGAGAATGGAAATTTGGCGTGAAATGGAGCTGCACAATAAGCCTGCTGTTAATAGAAAGGTGGTAAACTGATGGATGGAATAACTTGTATATAAATATGTATGAAAATTTATAAAGAAAGTGAAAAACTATAAGACAGAAGTATAAATTGGATGTATTTGTTTTAGTTACTTCACGAATAAACCAAAGACAGAGAGGATAAGAAGTGAAAAACAAGCAAGACAGCAAAAAGAAAATAAATTATGTTTGAATACAACAACGCCAAGTGATTTGCTTATCTTTATAAACATTTCATTTTTCAAACATTGACATTTCAACTGATGTTTTTGATGATGTTGATGGTGACCAACATCCTTTGCCCTCATCCTTCAACATCCACTGCTCCTCCACACTCATCCACTGCCTGTACAATCACCATCATCACGCTCACCATCATTACCACCATAACCACCAGTGCATTTGAGATAAAAATGAAAAAAATAATTGAAATCCGTAATGTTTATTTTTAATCATGAAATGTCAAATAGAGACAACCCTTTTATACATCTCACCACTCTGCTCTTTAACATCCGCTTTTCCATTTACAGCTTTTATGCATCCAAATAATCGATACACGCAGTAGATATAATCCTACTTTAGTATGTTTATAATTTATTTTTTAATACACTATTTAATCCATCATCATAACGCTTTACATCTGAACCCATTTTTCTTTGTCAAGTGTACATGTAAATTTTTCCATTAACATTGGTAAAATTTGAGGAATATCATATAAGTGAGTTTCAAGTGAAGTGGTCTATTAGCGAGGCGATCAAGTGTCCTTGTGATATCAATCGAAGTCATACATCATTAGGTAATCCAGGCCGGGCGGTGAAAGCTATTCATGTTCCTCTTAACCTCAACACTTCAAAGTAATGAGCCTGTAATTACCAGCGTATTAACTAACGTCACTCAGTCAGCAGCTAAAGTCATTTGCTTACTTGGCAGTGTCATGAAGTCGAATGTGGAAAATCATATTCAATGAACTTTATTTTCATTGTTTTGTTTTTTTCTCTCTACACTGCAGACTTTTGAGAACTTTTAAAGGTTGATATTCACATAGAAAATATTTAATTTCTGTTTTATAATTTACATACTAATGTCGACGACTGTATGTGTGTGTGTGTGTGTGTGTGTGTGTGTGTGTGTGTGTGTGTGTGTGTGTGTGTGTGTGTGTGTGTGTGTGTGTGTGTGTGTGTGTGTGCGTGTGTGTGTAGGTGCATGTATGTGCTTAGGTCTTCCTCCCATAAAAAGGTTCACTTCACAGTTATGTATTCCTATAAATAATAATAAATGCCTCAATCCCTTCGCCTCCCTTTCTCACCTTACTTTAGCCAACATTAACACTCTTCCTCACCTGTTTTCCTCCTGCTCCCTTTCCCTCCCTCTCTCCATCCCATAAATTTTCACCCCGTTCACCTGTAGCTCAAACTCACTCCTGTACCTGTCCCTCTCACCCTCCCCCCCTTTCCCCCGTGGGTGGCGGAGGGAATGTGCTCCCCAATAATGCTGGTCAGATCGAGATATAAGCGAGCGAGTAACTGGGCGAAAGAATGCAATAACCACAGCTCACTGTGGTTGAAGACTTTACGATAATTGTTATGGCGTGCTCTCTCTCTCTCTCTCTCTCTCTCTCTCTCTCTCTCTCTCTCTCTCTCTCTCTCTCTCTTCTCTCTCTCTCTCTCTCTCTCTCTCTCTCTCTCTCTCTCTCTCTCTCTCTCTCTCTCTCTCTCTCTCTCTCTCTCTCTCTCTCTCTCTCTCTCTCTCTCTCTCTCTCTCGTTTATAGTCCTGTCAAGCTTTGCTGGTTACATAAAAAAAACATCTAAAAGAGTCTTGTGACATCCTCATTAATTCCTTGTCGGCGTCAGGAGTACAACCTTACATCCTTGATACGTTTCCACCATTGTTCTTCTTCCAGTGGTATCATTTTTGCAATTCGCAAACTTAAAGCCAGGTACTTGCCTTTTCCTTTTCAGATTAAAGTCGCTGGTAAGAGGATGCCATCCAACCTTGTTTTTCACCGAATAATCATTGTTCGTCCACAAAGTCACATATTTTCTCCCCCTGGTAGATGTTCTGTCTTCTTACTTGAGGTAATTGTGCAGCACATTTGAATATTTACCTCATTGGAACAACACTGTCCTAATCGATATTCCTATAATCAAAGCCATCCACAATGCACATTTATATATATGTGTGTATATATATATATATATATATATATATATATATATATATATATATATATATATATATATATATATATATATATATATATATATATATATATATAAATCCGTATCACATGTAATAAAACTGCGATACATATATAAAATCTTTTTTTTCTTCCCTCAATTATTTCCACTCAAATCGAAGCAATGTTCATGTCTGTTTTTATTTATTGAATTGTAAACGAGGCGTTTCATCGCGTCCTCTCCGCCTTCCTTTATCGTTAATAAATATATACATTAATAAATAGACAAATAAACAAACTAATAGTTCCAATTTGTCACTCCATGTTTTCAGAAAGTCAATGCTTCAAATCGCTGTAGGAAAACGTAACTTCTGTTATTGTCGTATGTATAATTTCTTCTATAGAGGCCGTCACAACTTGCAACAAAAAGCCAGCCACTGCTCTTTCGTTCTGAAATGGGACCGTTTTTACAATAAGAATTCCATGCACGGAAGGGAGTGAGTTCTATTTCTCGCTGGAAGGTTGTGGACTTGATTGAATTACTCGAGCGGGAAAGAAATGACTGAACACGTGACATTCTATTAAATGTGCCAAGGAACAAATATTAATTTTTTTTTTAATGTACTGGAACTTGATTAATAAACTTGACCATCATCCTCCTCAAAAAATAACTGACAACCCCTGAGGCTCCTACACCTCTACTATAGACCTTCATTTGTTTCTCAGTTCAAGGGAAAACTACATAACGCTGAGTAAGAATGTGTGGGCTGTTTCTATGTGCATTCGTTTAATCTCTCTCTCTCTCTCTCTCTCTCTCTCTCTCTCTCTCTCTCTCTCTCTCTCTCTCTCTCTCTCTCTCTCTCTCTCTCTCTCTCTCAAGCCTATTATAACCTTTCAATTTCTCCTCCAGCCACGGTCCCCAAATGTTCAATCTCGTGGCTTTAATTGGAGAGGAAGTGAGGAGGGAGGAGGTACATAAGGAGGGAGGGTAGAG
>JAXIVD010010757.1:5000-7500 GCA_036785275.1 Cancer borealis
TCCATCCTTACCTTCATTAACACCACCATCTATATATCACCAAGAATTACTGACTGATTTTCCGATACTACTTATCTAACATTATCAAACCCTGCCATTACCTACTGCCATTATAGGTAATATACAGCGATACCTCCTCTACCTCCTCCTCCTCCTCCTCCTCCTCCTCCTCCTCCTCCTCCTCCTCCTCCTTTACTTCCTCCATTACCACGAGTAGTCTTAACGTGCTTCAAGCCTCTGTCAGTGACCTTTTGAGGGTTATGGAGCGGGGTTTCAGATAGCGATTCAGTGGCATTCAGCGAAGCGAAGTAAACAAGGTAGGAGTGACGGGTTTGTTCTGATAACCAGTATTTCTTTTGGTGTTGAATTTGCTGTTTGTGTTTAGATTCCATGATTGCGAGAGAAGAGAGAGGATGGAGAGAGAAAAAAATTGTATAAAAGTTAACAATTCATGACATTTTAGAGTGCAATTTGTGTATTATTAACACTTATCTATTACATAGAAATACTTAATGTCGACACACTTGTCTCGCTTTACTTGCAGTTAAAAGATGATTTGTCAGATGTCATTAAAATTGCCGAAGAAAAAAATTATTGGTGTTAAGATTTACAAATAATTTATCATGTTATGACAGACCAACCAACCAACCAACCAGTCAGTCAGTCAGTCAGTCAGTCAGTCAGTCAGTCAGTCAGAGAATCACCCAGCCAATCACAGCCTAAGAGTTGCATTAAAACCAGTTAACTGACAACGCCAACCGGTTATGAGATGCAGGATTCAAGTTTAGCTAAAAGGTAGGACCCCCAAGAGCCATTGAACTTTGTTGGGGTGTGACGGAGGGAATAAAGGTGTGGTAATGCAGGTAATAACTGACCTTACCTCCCATACACTATTTATTTCCCCTTTTTTTCCAATTTTTTTCGTAATTTTTATATCTCATTGATTCTTTATTTCTCTTTTTTCATTCTAGTTTTATGTATTATTATTTTTTTTTTTAACAATTTCTTCGTTTAACATTTTTTTCTCGTAACTGTATAAATTTCATAATATATACTGCTTAATTTTTTCCCTCCGCATATATATATTTTATTTCCTTTTCCTTCTTCCTCCTCCTCTTTTTATTACTTCATTTTTTCCCAGTTCTTTTCCTTCCTTCGTCTTTTACTGTTACGTGACCTGAACGTTTATTTCATAGCCCGAGTTTAATTATTTTCTCTTTTCTTACTCAAATGTTATGAAAATTTCCCATTAACCTCATATTTTTCATGTTTTTTTTCCCATCCTTTGTTATTTCGTCTCTTTATCATACTCATTCTGTCTATCTATCTGTCTGTATGTCTGGTTGGCTGGCTGGCAGGCTGTCTCTACGTCTATCTGTCTGTCTGTTTGCCTGTCTTTCCTCCCTCCTCCTCTTACTTTTCTTCCTCTCGCTTTGAATCCTTGTCTATATAGATTTAAAAACGAATGCTTCCAGCCACTCCAACTGGACTTTCGTTTGTTTTTCTATCTCATCCTTACCAAGTTGTGCCTCTCTATCTATCTATCTATCTATCTTGCTGTCTGTCTGTCTGTTTCTGTCTGTCCACCACCACGCTGCGCCTCGCCCCACGCACACACACCCAGCTGCCTTGAGCCTAACGAGCTTCAATTATGTATGGTTCAGAAGACGTGTTTGTTAAGGCTAGATATTGCATTGTATATTATTGTTATCATTATTATTTGTTTTATTAGTATTATTATAGAAAGAGCCTTCGTTCCAATAACTATTACTATTACTACTACTACTTGAATATGTTAATAGTTTCAAAATAATTACTTTCTCATATATAATCCAAACTTATACTCCAATATCACCCCAACAAAATAATATTCGCATATCCTTCCACCCTTCCTTCCATCCTTCCTTCAACATTATCAACCCGCATCCTCTTATAAAAACAATAGAGCTTACGAATACAATAATAGACAGAGAGAAAAAATACAACACCCTTGACTGAGACTCCCGCAGTTGAATCGCCAACACACACTGAGGCGACGTAGGTGTCCATCACTGTTTGTCTTCGGGTTGCATACAGTCCTGCTGCTTCTATATTTGGTTCTCCTTATCAACATACACAGTTCTCGCCGTGTTTACACCGCTCATTCGGAATCAATCGTTCGTGGCTCTACGCTTACACTTGAGCGATCCGTCAATTGAGGACTGGCATGCCTGTCTGTCTGTCTGTGTGTTTGTATGTCTGTCTGTCAATGGGTCGATCTGTCTTCCTCTCACTTTCCTTAAGAGTTCATGTCTATATTTTTCTCTCCCTTCGTCAGGCATTTTTTTTTTATCATATTGGAAAGATAAATAGATAGGTTATTATTTTACTATTATTATTATTAAATGAGGATGAGATAAAGACAGCTGTGTGTTGGGTGAAGGTGTGAAGACAGACAGACAGACAGACAGCTACCTGCCAGCTGTCTATGGTGGGTAAATGAAGCTGTTTAATTTTATGA
>JAXIVD010010758.1:0-7500 GCA_036785275.1 Cancer borealis
AGAGAGAGAGAGAGAGAGAGAGAGAGAGAGAGAGAGAGAAGAGAGAGAGAGAGAGAGAGAGAAAGAGAGAGAGAGTTAATGGAATATATGTGCATTTGGTTAGGTTAGTGATATACATTTCAAGCTTATCCTCTTCTATCCTCTTTTATCCTCTTCTCATTGACTAGTTTCCTACCTTTCATCCTTTTGTCCTCACTTCCCTGCCTCATTTAATTTTTTTTCTTCCTCTATTCATATTCATTCCTGTCTTCCTTAATCTTTTCCTTCTTCATATTACTTTTTTGTTCTATTTTACTGCCTTCATATTAGTCTCTTTGGTTTGAAGTCTTTATCTTTTTTCTATATTCCTTCTTGACTGTTTCTATTCCCACCCATTCACACACTCTCTTATCAACGCCTTCCTTCTTTCCTTCATTCATTCATTTTTTTCATTCATTCATTCATTCCACTCTTCCTTCCTTCCTTCTCTGTGTCTTTTCTTCCATCATCTTTTCTATCCCTCCTTCCTTCCTCCCTTCTTTCCTCTTTTTCTTCCTTCTCGTATTACATATAACACCAGTACTTTAGGAACGCATACCTGAAGCGCCACATACATACATACATACACTAAGAGCCACGAGAGCAGTGCACAACCCGCCTTTAATTGCATCTGAAGGACTCACTCAACCAAAGATGTGATTCTGAAGCAGGCACGGGACTCCACCTCACGCAGAAAGAGTAAATATTTTGTTATCTGCATCAAACACAAAAATAATTATTAGCATCTCATTATTTGCAGATTATGAATGTGATTGAGGTGATTATGATAATTTATTTCGGTTTCCTGTTGATTAATGAGAGTTTTAGTTTCAATAACGTTATCTAATGTAAGTTTCTATTATAATATTACTGTGGAAATCGTAGAATGATTTTATTCAATGGGAGGTACGGTGGCGAGAAGGAAAATTTAATAATAATAATAACGTTAATATGTGGTCTCCTAAAAAATGGCTTAAATTACATTATAAATACGGGTCACTGTTTCCTTATAAGTTTCCTTTTCCGGTACATGCAAAGTGACAACAACAAAAATAATAATAATAAATAAATAAAAATAGATAAAATAAAATAAAATAAATAAAAAAAGAATAATAACGGTGTGGAAGCAGACAAGTTGAGACGTAAAAACTTTAACCGGTCGGGATGGGATGGGATCAAAAGAGAATAGTTTGTAAGGAAGATCGAAGGGAATCAAGCATAACTTTTACAAGAGTCAAGGCCAGAGAGGGAGAACATTGCAGACATCTTTACGAGCAAGTCTGATAACAGGAATAATTACGTTGGTGGCGTGAGGGGTGAGGGTTGGGATGAGGGTTGGGGTTGGGGTGAGGCTGGGTGTGGTGGGGTTGTGTTGGGTGGTTATTGTGAGTTGTGTCTTAATAAATAGAAAGATGACTGACCACACACACGCACACACGCAATGGGGAGGGACGGTAGACACACACACACACACACACACACACACACACACACACACACACACACACACACACACGCACACACACACACACACACACACACACACACACACACACACACACACACACACACACACACACACACACACACACATATATACACACACACACCTTAACACATTTTGAATATTGATAAGTACACACACATATATACACACACATATATACACACACACACACACACACACACACACACACACACACACACACACACACACACACACACACACACACACACACTTGCGGGATGTCACCAGTGTGCATTAACTGATCCGTCAAAGGCAGATTTACAACATCCTCTGTTTTCTTTTACAGAACACCAAAGATTTATTGCTCCTATTGACAACCTTCTCGTCGCTCTCAAAATTTATTACACTTGATATTTCGTTTCTGGCGTCCTCTGCCTTACGCTCCTCCTCCTCCTCCTCCTCCTTTTATCTTACTTGCAAGCACTCAAACTTCACTCCCACCTGTTGGAGACACCTGCCACATTCATATCCCAGTGTGTGTGTGTGTGTGTGTGTGTGTGTGTGTGTGTGTGTGTGTGTGTGTGTGTGTGTGTGTGTGTGTGTGTGTGTATGTGTGTGTTTGTGTGTCTGTGTGTGTGTTTGTGTGTGTGTGTGTGTGTATGTGTGTGTGTGTATGTGTGTGTGTGTGTGTGTGTGTGTGTGTGTGTGTGTGTGTGTGTGTGTGTGTGTGTGTGTGTGTGTGTGTGTGTGTGTGTGTGTGTGTGTGTGTGTTTCATAATTCTGCTAAGTCTTCTGAAGTCTGTCTATTGTTCATGTCACTAATTCTACATAACACTTGCTTTTGTTCAAACTCCCGCTGCCCAGCCAGTGTTAGGCAAACAAAACCAAGCTTAACCTGCAAACACCTGAATCACACACGGCTCTGAAGCACATCTACACTAACATCCTCTTCAGCTACACTTGATACACTACATAACGGTACATTAACTTCAATTGAGTTATTATTTACTCTATTTCACTTTTTCTTTTTAAATACATACTGAAGCATGTACGCACGTTTTAAATGTAAAAAAATACATACATTAATTACTAAAAAATGCTTCTTAATAGTATAACATTTTTTTTATCAATACACGAATTATTCATTATTCTGACTTACCAGGACAGTATTCCTGACATTCAAAGTTCACACCAAATACTTCTGACTGATGACATTTCAAATTACTAAAATAAAAAGTCTCCCATTACGCTTGGCCTTTACAGGTCCTCGCTAGGCACCTGGCACTCGTCCTTCCCTCCCACACCTACCCAACACACCTTCACTGCCGCATTACAAGTGTTAAAATTGTGATAACTGGAAGTCCATTATTATTATCATTACTATTATTAGTATTAGTGTTATTATAACTACTATTATTATCATTATTATCATTGTGTACATTATCACTCCCTTAACATCAATATCATAATCACTCTTTCATATTACAAATTCATAACAAATAAATCCCAGTTATAAGTCTCCCCCACAACAACCTTTATTGTGTCACACAAACACCAAAACTGTTGCATCAGCGCGGTATAAGTCCTCCGCGTCAAGTACTCCTAAGCTTCTCAAGTCCTCAGGAACACTCGAGTCGTTAGGATTCAGCAGTGCACGTTGACGGTGTCTCGAAACCAAAATTTTGCCAACTGACCTCCGTATGAATGGTTCCATTAAACTTCATTAATTTCCCGCGAAAAAAATACATACCCTCATGTGAAGAATCTTAAACTTCAAAACAATCAACACAAGTACTTACATTACAAAGACTTGGACCCAAATCCCTGAAAGTCGACGCTGGGAAGCAGATGGAACTTGTATTTATTTTCTTTTCATTATTCAACACTTCACTTTAAAAACTATACATCACGCCAAGGTTATCCTTTTGTCACGGGGAGACACTGTTCTGAAGGGTTATGCTGGATGGGTGCCAGGTAGTGCCAGGGTCACAGTGCCACGTGGGGACAGACGCAAGAAGTGCCAACATATCACACTGAGTGACACGGCAGCTTCTTGGAGTCAGGAATGCATCCTCTTTTCCGTCTCAACTGAAAAGTAAAAACAAAACGTTACTTGACTCCGGTGTTTCTCCATCCTTCCACCACACACTCTACTGTACCACCACCGCGTGTCCACCACACACAGCCACATGCTTCCCAGCAGCATGAAGGCAACACAATGGGCACATCATCAACGACAACATATACAGATAATAATTCAACAAACGCTTAGAAAGTGATCTTTTGTTATTAGTGCCAAGAGACACTCCCCCCCCGCACCCCCAACCTTTCCCATCGCCAACACTCATCTCTGTGTCGTGGTTGCCTGCTTGGCCCCGAGACCTGTACCCTCACCCTGGCCATGCACCACCCACCCGCCGCCCACAGGACCGTCACAACCGCCATAAATATTCGCGTGTTCCCAAAGGCAGCGCCGCGCCCGTCATCGGAAACCACTAACGCCGAAAATACACTCCGGCAGCGTTTATGCTGACGAAAGCAGACGACCCACGACCCCGCTGAACTGTGTGGCGGCAGCGAGGCAGCAAACCCCGCATGCAGATTGTAGGTCTCGGAAATGTCCACAGTTAGTGCAGCAAGAAAACATACAAACCTCACTGCCTCCCCTGTCACCACCACCGCCGCCGCCATCTGAGCCTCGTCTTATGATGCAACGTGGTCTGGCCGAGATGACACCTAAGGATCGGCTGGCATTCCTTCACGCACCTCGCCTGTCTGGGAACTCACATTCTTCACATTTCCGTGAAGAAGGACGCGTCTGGGTGCGTCGCCGTAACTTATATAAAACACGTGTCATGGTCAGACCTAGTATTCCCATGAAGGTGACGACATCATCCTAATTGGTGCTGAAGAAAAGGCAGTAACAGCAGGGAAGCGAAAAGGGCTGAAATACGAGGTAAATCACGCTGCGTTTAATTGATGGATAGGACAAGGATGTGTTAAAGTAAGACAGAATGAGGAGCAAAACCCTGAAGATGGAGAAGGAAGAGAAGGAAGGTAGAAGTGAGGGAATACAGAGGTGGAAGGAGACCAAAGAGCCTCCCACAGCAAGCTGCAGGAACTCCACCATAACAGTGTGGCGGGAGTTCTTGTGAAACCTTAAGATTTATTAGTCTGTTAATCCTTCACGTCGCCTTCCACAGCCGTCAAATCCTTCATCCTCCCGCCGCGACCACCAGCTGGCGCCCCTCTCCCCTCGAGCACACTATTAAGGATGACTTTGTGCGTCCTTCATTGCAGCGAGAGAGAGAGAGAGAGAGAGAGAGAGAGAGAGAGGAGAGAGAGAGAGAGAGAGAGAGAGAGAGAGGAGAGAGAGAGGAGAGAGAGAGAGAGAGAGAGAGAGAGGAGAGAGAGAGAGAGAGAGAGGAGAGATGAGAGAGAGGAGAGAGAGAGAGGAGAGAGAGAGATTGGAAGATTATTGGGAAACTATTTCGGAGTCTGGCTGGTCAGGATATAACTAGACAGATATTTACAGTGTGCCGTAAATAGTGTTGCCATCTTCCGCCGTCTGATAACATTATACTTGCTGTCAAATAATGGAATGTGAAGCGAATCGACGTCAAATGTGAGCGATTCTTCCGCACTGGATCGGAATACAAGTCCAAACACGTCTGATGCGAAATACCGAAATATACCCACAAAATCTTAATTCTTTCTCATTACTCACTCACATCAAAAAAATTTATTACGTTCATGTATAGAAAAAAATAACATGAAATCATCTCGAACCCAAACATAGCCAAGGAATTTGTCTCTCCTTCCTCACCATTCATTCCCTGCCGTTACCGCCTTTCCACCTCCTTTCCCTTGTACTCCTATATCCCGCAAGGCTGTAGATCCTCCTAACCGCACCCTATGTACGTAAGGACAGATATCGAACACCGCTCACTGTCACATTTCTTTCCTTGTTCCTGGAATGTTCCGGGAAAAGCGGTTGGAATACGGTAGTGAGACCGGCGTAAAAAGTTCATTGTAGGAACATGAACAAAGAAAGAGAGAGAGAGAGAGAGAGAGAGAGAGAGAGAGAGAGAGAGAGAGAGAGAGAGAGAGAGAGAGAGAGAGAGAGAGAGAGAGAGAGAGAGAGAGTTAAAGAGATAAGCAGCCATGTTCCGTTTGCACAGTACATAACACCGGCACTGGTCTTCTCTCTACCCATCCTACACAAGACCCAGTGCAGGACGCAGTACATTTGGCATCACTGAGAACACCTAAGGAGACGCCTGGTACTATATAGCGAAGGGACGAAGCTGTTCAAAGACTGACTCCTGCAGGTCACGCGGCGCCTCACTACCTACTACCAATTTGCCTTTACCTTTGAAACGTGTTCACGGGCGAGCCAACCTTCAGCAAATAAGATCCAAGCCCCAGGCGCGGCAAGGCGAGAGGGTTTGAAACAAGGACCCTAACTATAGGAGAAAGTTTAGCATGTAGGTATAGAAAGCAATTCCACCATGCTTTAGAGATACATATATAATCATTTGTTGAAAAGTAAACGGGTCAGATAGAGAGGATACAAGGAAGGTATGAATACGTGGAGAGAAAAAGTTCGAATGACAGCGTGGAGTCTGTCACCGGAAGAAGAATAAAGTGTTGGATGAAAGTGAGCGTTCCTGAAGGTGAAATATTTCGTCACAGGTTTCAGGCACTCGGGGGAAGCCGCTCTTTGTGTACGTGCTTCCTAAAAAGGGCGGCATTGCAGGGTGCAGGTTGGTGGGCGGCTGAGATGCCTGACAAATGAACGCTATGCTCGTAACGCCTTGCTATATACGCCGTGTGTCCGTCTCTTACGCCGTGGCACCCAATTACAAGTTGGTGCGTGCCGGGCGGGGACGCGGGGACGCAGGCTAAACACGGCCTTGCTAACACTCACACTCAGCTGGACACATGTTGTTGTTGTCACTGACGGGAAGAAAAATGCGAGAAAAGTATGTAAACTAGAAACGTTCCTGGAATGTGAGTTCCTCCATCACCAAGGCCACCCCCACCTCCACCTCTACCTCCACTACTACCACCACCACCACCCACCACCACCACCACCACCACCACCACCACCACCACCCCCACCACCACCTCCACGTCCACCGTCAAGCACCACCACCGGCTCTACAAGGCCTTGGTTCGAGTCCCAGGTGAGCAGGATCTGGAGCAAAGAGCCCGGCAATTCGTCTTGGCAGGCCGACAGCACCCAAAGGCTCGCCAAGATAAACGGAGCCGGAGACTGACGAGGGAGGAGACAGGGCAGTAGGCGGGAGGGGCACCACCTGTCACAGACTCGACTGTTATCAGTAAAACGGTTCATCTTTTTCCTTGATGGCTGACTTCCTCTCTGAGAAAAGAAATGTCGACTTTTATCCCTTTCTTACCCATTACTGGCAGGAAGAAAACGGGGGAGATGAAAGTGTGTGTAGCAGCCACTCTCGTCCACCGGCCTCAACCCCCGAGGAGGTACAAGGGGCGGAGTGGCTGTACAACGCCACCCACAACGATTCCAAAAGGGTGTTCGTCTCTGGGGGCGAAGCTGCGTGTTTCTGTGACGCAAGAAAACCAATACAATTTACATTTACGCGAAATAAAACCCATTTAGCCGCGTCCAATCTCTACAGTGCCTTTGTACTTATGGCACCAAATAAAGCTTTGATGTCAAGGCATACCACGACGCAAGGCATGTTTGGTTGTTTGGTTTATGGTGTCATTGCCGCACTGTCCCCCCCTCCATCCCCCCCACCCGCAGTCACTCTCACCCTTTGATCTGGTCGGCTGGAGTGGTCGTGAGGGGTGAGGCAAGACCACTCCCCCACACCCCCCAACCAGCCGAGCCTGTAATGGGTTAGCCGGAGGGTGTCTTGTCGAGCCAACGGGCTTGATGTGGGAGGTGGCTCGAGGCACCTTTGTAGTTCTTTGTGAGAGGGAGTGTTTGATGAGTGCGATGGCCTCCCAGGTGCTTTGATGGCATT
>JAXIVD010010759.1:2500-12701 GCA_036785275.1 Cancer borealis
AAACGGAGCTAGTGGCAGAGGAAAGGATGACTCAAGCAAATATATTTACAGAAGCGATATTAGAATTCACAAAAAAAAGCTAGTGATGTATACAGAAACATGTAGGAAAAAATATCCTTCCTTCATTCCCTCTTCCTCTTCCTTCTCCTTTTCCTCTAAACAGCATAAAACAAAAATGTATACAAAATATTCAACATATCCATCCTATCTTCCTTCCCAATCACTCTTACCAACCAGAAAACCAGACAGAGATATTAACAAGTTTGCCTGAAAGCATATACAAAACACCTGGAGACAGACTGGCTAAGGATTCCCTAAACTACAGCCCACAAGACGCTACTCCTTCCCACCTTATCAAACGCTGTCAGTTTACGTACCCTGAAAAAAGTGGTCTTACGGACAACTTCCACCCATAAACCACATTATGCATAGCAGGGGAGGGAGTGGCGAGGAAATGAGGAAGGAAGAGGCGGGAACAGGTGGAGAGAGGAAGAGAGGAGGGTAGGAAGAGAGAATGGTATGAAGAGAGGTAAATAGTAAAAATAGTGTAAGAAGAGATATTGTTGTTATTTTTAGTAGTTGTAGAAGACACTGTTATAGGTTTGTAAGAGTAACCTGTGATATGTAAGACAATGTTAGAAATACAAAAAAAAAATAGTAGTTTCCGTTCACATAGCTTTAAAAAAATAAATAAAAAATAGTAAAAAAAAACAGGCCAAAATGCTAACAAGCGCCGTTAATGACTGACTGTTTGGGAACGTGTGTGTGTGTGTGTGTGTGTGTGTGTGTGTGTGTGTGTGTGTGTGTGTGTGTGTTTCAGATTCGTAACTGAACACACACACACACACACACACACACACATACAAACGTAAGCGTTCCATCAACTAAAAACACACACAAAAAAAGCACGTGATGGCTTACATAAATAACATAACGATACAGATTTCCATACGTGTGCAAATGAATGTTATTATTACACTGTACACATTCATGTATGTATAGATTTTTGTTATGAGCGAGAGAGAGAGAGAGAGAGAGAGAGAGAGAGAGAGAAGAGAGAGAGAGAGAGAGAGAGAGAGAGAGAGAGAGAGAGAGATCATGCCAGTATTCAATAGGAGGGAATTACTTTGAGTCAACCATAATACACATCTTGCAATGTTCTCGGGCAGAAGGCTTGGCTAGCTGGCTGGCATCACGGGTAAGTAGACAGCAGAGTAAGTTAATTTGACACCACCAAGTAAATAATGGGTTCTGTATTAGGAAGGAAGGAAGAGAAAAGGGAAGGAATGGAAGAATAAGAGAAAGGAAAGATAAAGAAAGAAGAAGAGAATACAAGACGATATAATGATGATGAAGGACTGAAAGCACAATAGAACACAAAGAAGAAAGGAGGAAGACAGGAGAGGATGATAATGATGGAGGAGAATGAATGGATGAATGACTAATGTGAAGAGGAGAAACATTAAGCAAACAATGGAGAGGAAAACAAACAAAAACAAACACTCCATTCATTCCTTTTACATGCACTCCCTCCGTCTTACAAACAAACAGACATCTTTGTAAAGCAAACAGACGCGTTTTAATATATCTTTCCGACCACAACATAAATAAAACAGAAAAAGTATTAGTTAAACAGTATCAGTTTTTTATAGATTTTTTTTTAGGGTGATTAGAAGAAAATTTTGTTTTTTCTCGTATTTCCTTAACATGAGGGTGTGTGTGTGTGTGTGTGTGTGTGTGTGTGTGTGTGTGTGTGTGTGTGTTGGTGGTGTGTGTGTGTGTTGTGTGTGGTGTGTGTGTGTCAATCTAGCCACTTCACCCCCTCTACCCCCCCCCTACCCCCCCCTCACCTCCACCACCATCACCACCTAACACTAAACCTTTTTTCCTATTCGTCCCCACACGCGAATTGTCAACATTTTCCAATTTCCAAAACCAAAATTACTGAGAAATACACGTTATTGCCAAGTTTCAAATTAGAGTGGAATGAAAGAGCCATCTCATAAACCACAGCATAAAAAGAAAAATTATACCAAGCACGAGTTTCCAATGAATTTTAGCGTGGGACGATAAATTGCCTTTTATGAATCCTGCGGCTGGATTAGCGTTCACTATTCAATCATTACCAATCATTAGAACGCTTTATTAAAACAACAATAACCATAAAAATAGAACAAATCAATAGGCTGCACAAACCATGACAGAATAACAGCAGGTAAGTGTGAGTTATAAAAATATTTCAGATAAACATCATTATCTGCTTGTCTGGTGTTGAAGAGAGCAGTGACAGTGTACAGTGTTCTCCAGTGAGTTGCGTCTAACTAAGCTTCGGGCATCATGTGACCTGCACCCTGCATTGCACAGATATTGCATGTGTAACGAAAAAAAAAAAAAAAAAAAAAAAAGGTTGAATATGACTCCCCTCTCTCCCTCCCTTCCTCCTCCATCAGTTTAGGTTTCTATCATGTGAGATATAACATTTCTTAACAAAACAGTAACTCCAATAATAATAATAATAATAATAATAATAATAATAATAATAATAATAATAATAATAATAATAATAATAATAATAATGTGTGTCCGCACTCCCTCTCCCCCTAATGATGAGTTAAAGAGCGATAATTTCAACTGCTTCTTTTAAACATAATTACTATCCTCGTAGCTTTATATAAAATACAGTTTGATAATTTGAACCACCATAATTTCACTTCTTGCATTAACTACATTGTCGAAACAAATGTATATCTTTATAATATTTTAATAAACGATTCGCTGAGACGACGACAACAACAACAACAACAACAACAACAACAACAACAACTACTACTACTTCTACCCTCACTGAGCTTCCGCCTTCATCCTCATTAATACCTTAACTTTTGCTATTTCCTAAACTCCTGTTCCCGCGTTCGTTCGTTCGTTTCCTTTCTCTCCATTGACTTCAAATTCTCACTCGCATTTCTACACCTTCAGCCTCTTAGCTACGTGGTGGTATGAGGGGTAAGGTGAGGTGAAGTGAGGTAAGGTAAGGTAAGGTAAGGTAAGGTAAGGTAAGGTAAGGTAAGGTAAGGTAAGATAAGGTAAGGTAAGATAAGTTTAGATAAGATAAGATAAGATAAGGTAAGGTAAGGAAAGGTAAGGTAAAGCTAGATAATATAAGATAAGGTAAGGTTAGATTAAATTTGGTTAGGTTAGGTTTGGTTTGGTTTGGTTTGGTTAGGTTACGTTACGTTAGAATATATTAGGTTAGGTTATGTAAAGTTAGAGCCCAGCGTTGTGATAGGATGAAAGGAATTGAGGATGGAGGGCAAGGGAGGGAGGAAGGAGCGAGAGTGTAAGTTAGCACGATTAATGAGAAAAGAATATGAATGATGAGGTAGAGAGACACTTGAGATAAAAGGTGATTAAAGGAAGCTTTTTCAATTTGGGAATGAAGTTTACGGATGGAAGGTCTGGGTGAGGAAATTACCTTATATGAGAGGGGAAGGGAGGGAAAGGGAGAGAGAGAAAGGGAGAGAGGGAGGGAGAGGGAGAGGAAGAACAAGGGATGGAGGAAGCGTGAATGTTTTTGGTGGAAGAGTGGCAAATTAATGACATTTATTAGGCTCTCTCTCTCTCTCTCTCTCTCTCTCTCTCTCTCTCTCTCTCTCTCTCTCTCTCTCTCTCTCTCTTTCAGTAATCTCAAAAACTTGCATCGTAAACCAGAAGCGAGAACGACGAGGCCTCGTGTGTGTGTGTGTGTGTGTGTGTGTGTGTGTGTGTGTGTGTGTGTGTGTGTGTGTGTGTGTGTGTGTGTGTGTGTGTGTGTGTGTGAGACAGAGATAGACATACAGACAGACATATATACAATTTTCTTCACTCATCTACGGACTCATGGAAAACTATACCCAATCCAATACTATTTTCCAAAGTTTCCAATGCACATCGTACTCCACACTTTCCCCTCCACACACACACACACACACACACACACACACACACACACACACACACACACACACACACACACACACACACACACACACACACACACACACCTACACACTTACCCTTCCCTTCCACGGTATTACAGGTCATTCCGTGCATAGATAAACCCACACTAACCCCTCCCTACATCTTTATACTTACCATTAGGGAAGTCAACGTCGTCAGAGAGAGGGAACAGGATTGGGATCAGAACGTTGGCTGCCATGACGAGAGCGAGGCGTGTGGCTACCCCAGACAGAGGGGCGGCCACCCTGGAGGCGTTGCATACGGTCACCTACAGCAGAAGGGTTTAACGGCGGGTAGAAGAGCCTTGTGCGCCGGCAGTTTAAGGCAGGACAGAGGAACAGGACGGTCTGACACGAATGAGTTGACGGTAGAGTTTCCGGACTGTTATTCCGCTTAGTAAATTTAAATGGTGTATGTCCCCGAGGATCATGATACACATGTTTATATTCATTTCTCATTCTCTCTCATTCTCTCTCATTCTCTCTCTCTCTCTCTCTCTCTCTCTCTCTCTCTCTCTCTCTCTCTCTCTCGCAACAATCTTTCCGCTAGGGATAACGTTTCGACAGAACCAATATTTCTTCCGTCAAACGGTCACTCTTCCTTCTCCGCGGGGAACCACTACGATCAAGTCTCCAAGCTAACCCCGTTTTCTTTAGAACGTCAAGCATGAACAACCCTTGTGGTAGGGGCTCGGGCCTGCCGGTTGGTCACACATCAGCGGCCAGGTTGGAAGGATATTGCCCTTGTATTCCCTGCATGTCATGAAAGGCGGCTAAAAGGGAGGGAGCGCGGCGAGCCCCTCCACTGTATTGTTTCTTCCTATAGTGAGACAAGGCGTCAAAAGGGGAGGTGATATTAAATTTTCCTGAACCCTATGTGAACACTCTCATACCCCTTTTAATGGTGATATCAGCCGAGTATATAGATAGAGATAGAAAGATGAACAGATTCCCAGCCACCAGCCCTTCTATGGTGAAAGAGCCCCGTGTCCCCTGTGTAAAGAACCTACGAGGAGAGTATGAGGGGCTACAGGCATGAGGCAAGGCACTAGGAATGAGATGTGTGGAGCAGGAATGTTCCAACGACTATATGAAGAGGGAAGGACAAAGGAAGTAAGACTATTATACTCGGATAAGGCAACTTTTTGGAACGCATGGCGGTGAGAGAGAAATAATGAAGACGTATGGAGTGTAGTCTGGAAAAACCAAACTTGCATATTACATCTACAAACTGCATCACCCAATACTAAATGTCAAGAGATAGATTCTAATAGACTTGAATATCATAAATCATACATTTCTTTTCAATTAAACTCCATTTAAATTCATGTCGACAAATAACAATCTTAAAACCTTTACTGAAAACGTGTTAACTTCATCCTAATGTTTGCCCCGAGCACTGAATAGAGACTTAAGTGAAACATATGAGCATCACAAAGCTTACAGGATTCAAGGATCTTCAGTATATCATCCTCACATTTCCATACTTCTCTAACACTTGCAAGAGAGAACCAGACTTTTGCACCCAGTTTACATGACAAGGAAGCTCGTGTCTTAGCGCTGTCAGGGAGCTTTATCACGGCGATTCATTTAGAAGTTACTTATTATATGAAATGTTGGGTACGAATTGGTGAAAGAAAAAATACGAAGAGGATAGAGAAAAATGACGGACTGCGGAGGGAAGGAGAGAAGAGGTGAAGGAATGAAAAGGGAATTAAAGGATAGGAGTTGATAGGAGAATAGAGAAAAGGTGTCAAAAATAAAGAAGAGAAGAGATAACTGCGGAGGGAAAGGAAAGGAGTGTAGATAAAAGAACTTGAAAGAAGAAGCGAGATGAAAACAAGTGGAGAGGAGACGAGAGAGTATGAAAAATGTAGCCAATGGTTCCGAAAATTAAGATAAAAGGAAAGGAGGAAGGAAAATTTATGAGGAACGCCAAGTAGGAGAAGGAGAGTGAGTGCAATGTAGGAAAAGGATGAATGGAAAGAAAGTTATTGGATAGGAAACTGGAGCAAAGGCGACAGACACCACATAAAAATTCGACACTCCAGGGAAAAACGAGAAAGTAATAGATGAAAAAAATAATAAAATAAAATAAAATAAAAAGTCTAATCAGATATATAAAGGAAATATCAGTTTAATAATGATTGAAAACTTAAACAAACGGATGAAAAATGGGCAATAGTTTTATAGTAGTAATTAATTTCCTCCCACAAGTCAATTTTTAAAACAAGTTACAGTTTTTAAACACTCTTTGGCAACGAGAAACATATAAAAAGTTCAATCCTCCCCTACTTCCTTTTTACTGATGTTTTTTATTTATTTTATTTTTTACCTCTCTTTCACTCCCCTTGTATCGTTCTCAAATATTCCATTTTTTCCCGCCAAAACCACTAGCGGAGTCCTAGCAATGGAAATAAAGGAATTAATGTTTTCGCGATTACTATATTATTGTAGTTTTATATCCAATGTAATTCCTTTTCCTCAGTGAACGACTCTATCCGATTTTTTTTTTCTCCCTGGATATGCAGAACAGTGCCAGAAATTATACGAGTACATATATACATACATACATACACATACATACATATACATAACACAGCTTCATCCAACTCTCTATTTCCTAACATTTCCAAGACTGCTTTAATCTTGCATCTCACGTACTTTACCTAAACTCTACACAAACAAGAAGAGTTAACCTTACTTAATTCCCCCCTAAACACACACACACACACACACACACACACACACACACACACACACACACACACACACACACACTGGACGCTCCCCACTGCAGGAAAAAAAAAAAAATTTCATGCAAGAATAAATCTGCACTATTATTCTTCCTCTGAAACCCACACACACACACACACACACACACACACACACACACACACACACACACACACACACACACACACACACAGACAGACAGACACACACACACACACACACACTAACGCCAGCATTCACAAGGAAAATCAAAAGTTCATACCATCCCACCCACCCTTCCTTCCTCTCTTCACTACTTTCGTCTTCCCTGCACCCAAGTTTATACCGTGACAAGACTGCAGGAACACACCTTACCAAGTCGAGGTGTGACGGGTGGATGTGACGGGTGTGTGACTGCCCGGGTGTCAAATTTGTCAAGGTCGTTCATGGGGGAGGAGGGGTGAAGGTGCTAAAGAGGAAGAACGACATAGAGGTCAAGGAGAGGGAATGAAAGGAAATAGATGGAAGAGGGAATGAGGGGAAAAGAGAGGAGAGAGGGACGAGAGAAAGGTCACGGAGAGGAAATGAGGGGAAAGAGAAGAAAGAGGGACGAGGGAGAGATTAAGGAGAGGGAATCAGAGTAAAGAGTGTAAAAGTGAACTCAAGGGGAGGATAATGAGGGGAAAAAAAGAGTAATGAAGTATTTAAGTGGCGGTAACCTAACAAGGACGCAATTGAGAGGTGAAACCATGATATACAGTCAAGATAAAGACAATATTATACATGTTTACGCTTTACTTAAAAAATAAAAGTAACATAATTGGATGAAGAATAAATAGACATGATTTTCAAACCACGCAATATAAAAAATAAATAAATAAAAATACATAATTAAATTTAAAATCAGGAGGAAAAAAATCAATATGGAAAAAATGATAAATAATGTAAATAAAAATTGTTTCCCCCAGCGTCCTACATTCACGCCATCTATCGGCCACAAAAGGCAATACTGCGAACGTCTCACCAACGCCTCTAAGGTAACGAAAACACGAACTATCAATCAGCTCTCTCTCTCTCTCTCTCTCTCTCTCTCTCTTCTCTCTCTCTCTCTCTCTCTCTCTCTCTCTCTCTCTCTCTCTCTCTCTCTCGTTCGCTTCCTTCCTCAGTCAATTTAAGAATAGTATATATTTTTCCATATTTTGCCAACCCTTCCATTTTTATCTGTATTTGCCAGTCTATGTACAGATTCATGGATGCAGATTTTCATTTCCCTCTCTCCCTTCCTTCCTTTCTCTATCTCTTTTTTTCAAGATATTCTTATAGCAAACTGATATTTCTCTCTCTCTCTCTCTCTCTCTCTCTCTCTCTCTCTCTCTCTCTCTCTCTCTCTCTCTCTCTCTTCTCTCTCTCTCTCCTCTCTCTCTCTCTCTCTCTCTCTCTTTCGATTAAGTGTGAAAAAAAGAAATGCAAAGGGGAATGAGAGATCCAATCTAAAAATTTGGCGCTTAATTTTATCCGATGCAATAATTTTTTTCCTTCTCTCTCTTTCCCCTCTCTTCACCGTCGTTCGTGTTCATTCAATTTAAGAGGAGATTGAATATTTACGTGGCGAGAGGCTGACTGATACGTACGATACTTTTACGTGGACGTGTACAAAGTTTTAATGCATTTAGTTGCAGTCGTAATTATATCGTTGACTATCTTCGTCTCCTTTAAATCCTTCCTACTCTTCCTAATAATACTTCCTATATTTTCATCATTTATTAGCCCTGTGATTTGTTTTATTTTATTTTTTTCTCCCTCTAAATCCTTCTCTACCTAATAATACTGCCTCTATTTCATCCTCTCCTTGCCCTGTTTTTTGTTTTCCTCTCTGTATATAACAACTACTACCACTACTACTACTACTATTTCACTTCCATCACATTTCCTCCGCCTCCTCCCTTTTTTTCCTCCTCCTAATTTCTCCCCAGAAAGGTTGTTCTGTCCAGCTGCTTCGACTGTGTTCCACTCAGACCACCAAGAAACGGAGCTAATGTGGCTTCCCAAACATTTTACCGATATTTATACCCAAGACCTTCCGATCGAGCCTCAACTTTCGCTTTCTTTATCCTCCTCCACTTCTTCCTTCTCTCCTTTCCTTTCCTCATCTCACTCAGCCATGTTCTTTTTCTATTCGTTTTAATTATCCATGTAATTCTACACTTCTTAACTGACCAATTTCTACTCTGACATGTAATATAAGGTATTATCACCATCATTTATTATTATTATTGAAAACATTTAGGACCACGAGTACATATCATAATCTACATTTTCTCTTAGTATCAATCGTCTTCCAGCAAGGCGTAGGGTCGGGTCTGAGAGGCAAGGGAAGTGTATCTATCCATCCAGCTCCCTTTATCAGATTCAGGGCGAGATTCATGGCGAGAGAGAGAGAGAGAGAGAGAGAGAGAGAGAGAGAGAGAGAGAGAGAGAGAGAGAGAGAGAGAGAGAGAGAGAGAGAGAGAGAGAGAGAGAGAGAGAGAGAGAGAGAGAGAGAGAGAGAGAGAGAGAGAGAGAGAGAGAGAGAGAGAGAGAGAGAGAGAGAGAGAGAGAGAGAGAGAGAGAGAGAGAGATCACAGAAGCTCATTGTGTAGATGCAAAGGCAATACACAGTGACCGAGGGGGTTAATATATTGAGATTGAGATAGAGAGAGAGAGAGAGAGAGAGAGAGAGAGAGAGAGAGAGAGAGAGAGAGAGAGAGAGAGAGAGAGAGAGAGAGAGAGAGAGAGAGAGAGAGAGAGGATGGCTATGGGTTATGTATAATAAGCTCATACATATACATAAAATATTAGTCTTCCGTGAATACCCACTTTACCTCATGAACGTGTCAGCTTTATTTACACACACACACACACACACACACACACACACACACACACACACACACACACACACACACACACACACACACACACACATACAATACATACATAGAGAAACATATATACACCTCTTATAAATCACAGAGAAAGAGAGAGAGAGAGAGAGAGAGAGAGAGAGAGAGAGAGAGAGAGAGAGAGAGAGAGAGAGAGAGAGAGAGAGAGAGAGTATTTCCTCCTGACCGCTATATACAACCTATCCAACTACCTACATATATTCCTTCACCCTCTTTATCTTCCTTCCTCCCTCCCTCCCTCCTTCCTTCCTTCCTTCCTTCCTTCCCTTCCCTTCCCTTCCTCCTACGCCTCTATTACTTGCCGCCAAAGAGCATACAACACTTTGATAGATGGAAAAAAAAGGTGAAATAGAGGCAGCTGTTAAAGGGAATGGATAGAGAATAGAGAAGGAGTGTGAGGAAGGAAAGAAGGTAGACTAGATAGGAGATAGGAGACGGAAGAGATAAGGAGAGGAGAAAAAAAAGCAAACACACACACACAGATAAAGTTGCCCAGTGTAAGTCTTGTTAAGTCTCCCTCACCGTCACACTCCTCGTTAAAACTTTTTG
>JAXIVD010010760.1:7500-12700 GCA_036785275.1 Cancer borealis
AACGAAATATTCCCCCAAAATAATCCTTTTCTATTGTAATGATTAGATTTGAATTTTCTTTCTTTCCCAGAAATTATTTTCCTCACACTCTTCCTTGGCAGGACTTTGTGTCGGTCGCCAGCTACGCCCCAAAGAGCCACCTAGACTACGGCACACTGCTCTGCTGGGCCTTCAACAGCATCGGGGAGCAGAGTACGCCGTGCGCCTTCGCCATCATAGCTGCAGGTAAGGCAAACACGTTTCATATTTTCCTCCAGTTTGAAATAGGAACGCTACTTTGACACGCATTTATAAGATCCTTGTATTCCATTCTGTTTTTCTCCTCTACTGAAAAGAAAAACAATGCATATTTTGATCACATGGAAAAAGATGCCTTGGTTAGCATGCGTCTAATTCAAAACATAAGTGCCTCATTGTACATTACATGACGACTTTTGACTGTTCGGGTAAACTTGAAGATTTAAACCTTTTGACTCCCTTCCTTAACTATATAACTCAGTAGGCAACCTTTACATGCATTTCCCGTCAAACCAGTGTCAATCACAAGACACAGGAGTATTATGGGACAGATCATTTCTCAACTTAGGCAGTATTGATATGCTACGAAAAGAGCAATAAAAGGATCTTGCCTGTCATCTTACTCAGCACAGATAACAAACGAGTAGGTAGTGAGCTGAGGTCAACTCAACACTTGTGTATTGGACAAACTCAAAAATATCATAAAAGAAAATAGTAAAATAAAAATACGCAACACACATGATACATCATTTTCCGACCACACAATTACAACCACTGAGGATGTTGTCTGACAGTCATGTCATGCAACACTATACTCAAGGAAAAAGACCAACTTTTATCAGAGATGGACCCCAACGCATCAGTGTGTCAAAAACCAGACACGGACGAATACCTGAAGGAAGCATCTCTGTGCTGCCCGTGTAATAGAAGTCAGTGCCTCCTCCCGGAGTGACGTGTGGCGGCCTCGAGCGCCACTCTGAATGCCTCACGTCAGCTTCTTTCAGATGGAGACAAATGGCCTCGCCACGAATTAAAGAATGTTTTCTGTTCCCAAGATATTTCACGCAAGACCCACTGCCTTTGAATCGTACTGAGCATAGGCACGTTTGCTCTATGAACCGTGAATATATATATATATATATATATATATATATATATATATATATATATATATATATATATATATATATATATATATATATATATATATATACATGTATATGTGTGTGTGTGTGTACTCACACAAAAAACACACAAAACAAAAAAAATCACACACACACACACACACACACACACACACACACACACACACACACACACACACACACACACACACACACACATACACACACACACACACCTTGGTCCAGTGGAACGACTGGCGCCCGTCACTCGGCAAGGTGTGGGTTCGAACCCGGCTCAGGTCGCTAACTATTTTTCAGTGATAGGTTACTATCCCCCTTGAGCAAGGGGATGGTAGTGTGTGATGTGTGAGAGGTCTCATCCTTACCCATAGATCCATCTCTATGAACTCTGAGCTTTTTGGGCGAGGGTAATGGCTGACGATCATGAATCCAGCACGTGATCCTCCAGACCCTGGTGAATGACACATCGCCATCGTCAGCCATTACAAAGCTAATGCTGGACGAAGGTTTTCCTCGATTTCATCTGTCTATTCTATCTACTTTCTAATTCATTTGTTCACTTCCTGTCTGGTCTCTCGATTCCGGCAAATATATCCAAAGAATGCTTCAGTTATCTTTTATTGCACTCAGTGGTCAACCCATCCCCAAGTTCTCTTCTTTGACTCCATCTATGTAAACTTATAACTGTTCTATGTAGAAACCATGGAGAAGCCTTGTGTTATGGTGATCAATTCCCTCTTCGCATAATGAGCTCATAACTCCTTATTTCTTGTTATACTATATCAAAAATAAATCTGAACGCTAATCATGCACTACTCTGTGGCTGCAATGATTATCCAGTTCACTGTGTGTAAATTATCCATGGATGTTGTCTCCTCCCCACAGTCTCCACTTACCACTCCACTCACTCTTCCACATCTCACTCACTCTTCCACATCTCACTCTTACTTCCTCCTCTTTCTTTCTCCTCCTCACCCTAATTCTAACAAATCATCATCATCATCATCATCATCATCATCATTATCATCATCATCATGTCTCGTCTGGCCCCCGTCGCAGCATCACCACCGGGTCGTCGCGGCGCCACCCTCACTGTTACTAACATCTCCCCTCATAATGCATCTTTTATGAGGCGATAAAAGTCACTTTATGCCACTGGTATAGGCGGGTTATGAGATTTTTTTTTCTCTCTTATTGTTGCTTGTTATAAATATCCCGGGTCGCTTTGGCACCTTCGTCTCCGACCTTCTTATTAGTTACAAAAGACTGATTTTTAGCGGCGGCGTATGGCAAGGCAGGGAGCGAGTGGCCTTTTTTTTCTCTTACCATTAATTATTCCTTTTTCATATACGTATAAACACCATTTTCATTACCGACAACACTAAAACGATTAATATACTATTCTTTACACCCAAATAACTAATACGACAGAGCAAGATATTCTCATTCATATCCACATCATGCCCTCCTCAGCCTTCCTCAGCACGGCCCTACTCAACACCATATACCAAAGGAGTAATTACTGCAACCCTCACCACCATCCACTATCAACACCACCATTCACACTATCACACATCACCATCATTACCTAATATCACCACCACCACTGCCTCCATGCCTATTCTTCATCCCCATTGATATCACCCTGCCTTAAATATCATCACCACCACCCTCACCACCATAACCATCACTACTACTGACCTTGCCCGGCTGGCTATTAATGGCCACAAATGCTGTAATCACAATAACTTACACTGCTATTAATATCGGGTGACCAATATGTACTTATAATGCTCGGCCACAATACTGTAATGGCTGTCATTTATGATTATTTTCTCTATTTTTTTTTGGGGGGGGAGGGTTTGTGTGTCGAATTAATGTTCCGTCGTACTTACTACATGCAAAATCCCTCGTGTGCGTTTTTTTTATGCGTATTTATGAGAGCGGCCAAGTAATGAACAGCAGCCCTTATATTCATTTTCACATATTCCATTATTAATGTGTGTAAATAACGAAAGGGGAAACGGAGTGGTGGAGTGGCGCTTTATAAAATTTGTTCCTAGAATTGTAACTCTTTCTCTCTCTCTCTCTATCTTTATCTTTCTTTCTTTCTTTCTTTCTTTTTTTTGTTGCAATCAAGGCCTCATCTTCGACCTTGACACAGTATACTGCTCCCCATGTCCCCCTTCTCGTCCCCTGGCAGCACATACATACTCGACAAAATGAGACACACAAGTAAGATACAAAGAAAAAAATACTAAGATACATGCGGGTTATGGTGTGTTATTGTTATTTTCGTACGGAACAATAAAACATTTTGAACTGTGAGTGAGATTTATGAACCAAGGTTGTTATTTTATTTCCTACCTTTTTCTCTATCGTACCTTCACAAGTTTCCGTCATAAGTCACGTTGAAAGGAGAAGGAGAAAAAAAAATTCTTACAACACACTTGAGAATGATGACCGCAACTATAAAGGTATTTTTCTTTCCCCATTGACAAATCCCCCTAAGAGTGTATAGTGTACGTGTGTGAGAAAGAGAGAGAGAGAGAGAGAGTGTGTGTGTGTGTGTGTGTGTGTGTGTGTGTGTGTGTGTGTGTGTGTGTGTGTGTGTGTGTGTGTGTGTGTGTGTGTGTGTGTAGCTTTAACCTCCAGCGTGAGGAACGATTGGCGAGCGTCAATCTTACCTGTTCACTGATACCACGAAACATCCGGCTTATAGAATATGCTATTCCATCACACTCTATGACATTCTCTCCCTCTCTCCCTCTCTCTCTCTCTCTCTCTCTCTCTCTCTCTCTCTCTCTCTCTCTCTCTCTCTCTCTCTCTCTCTCTTCAACCATTTAACACAAAACACGCTGCAAAATATCACTCCAGGGAAGCTCAAGAACATCGTAACAGCACTAAAGATGAGAGAATAATCACGTTTCACAGACACGAATAATCCAGCGGAAATGAAAAAAAATAATAAATCTGTGAGAGAGAAAGTCTAAAATAATATAAAAAGCACATATTGTCACATATAATATACGGCTTCAGTGTATTAATCGATGCACAAGAACGAAGCATGAGAGCAAAGAAAGTGTCCACCATGAAAGAGGAAAATTAAGAAATGAGATAAAAAAAAAATCTTTACTCGCTTCACTCACGCAAAAACCCAATTATCCTTTTTTGCACAAGGCGATGACATTAACACGAGCACAGAGGGACGTTGCTTTGGTAGAATAACACGATTTTCATCCTAATGGGAAGGAAATTGAATCTAATAAAGTGGAAGAAGAGAACTACTCCTTCCCATCATCCACCATCCACCACCACCCACCCACGACCGATAGCAAGGGGGACAGTGCCTTCAATGGGGCGGACGGAAAACTAACATTTTTTACTGCTTCCCGCAATAGAAAAAATAGAACATTGTTTCCTCCTCTTAGATATATGTATGTGTGTTTGTGTGTTAAATGCATGCAAAACATACAAAAAAAAGAGTATAAAAACACAGTCTATGCTCCACTACACCCCATTCGATATTAATGGTCATATCTGCCACCAAATTAAGCCTGTTTAAATATTTACAACAATAAGCTGCGGAAGTGCCATTCAACTTCCCGCTTTTAAAATCATAACTACGCTTATGGCGGTGTGCCTCGGAATATCACGTTTTCTCATTTTAAACTAACGTGGTGCAGCCAGCCCTTATAGCCACTCGTGAGGTACTGACGACCACACACGCACTCACACTACTACTACTACTATTACTACTACTACTACTACTACTACTACTACTACTACTACTACTACTACTACTACTACTACTACTACTACTACTACTACTACCACCACCACTACTATTATTACTGCTACCACTACTATTACTACTACTTATACACTACTGCTACTTTTACTACTAATATTACTACTACTTCTACTACTACTACTACTACTACTACTACTACTACTACTACTACTACTACTACTACTACTACTACTACTACTACGACTGCTACTACTACTACTACTACTACTACTACTACTACTAC
>JAXIVD010010762.1:5000-10000 GCA_036785275.1 Cancer borealis
ATGGATGTTTACCACCGAGCACCTTGCCCTTCGCCCCCCTTCCCCCTCCAGCGCGTCACGCCCACAACCTTACCGTAGGCACGTGGGTGTTGCCGCCCAGGCCACCCCCCTTAATCCCCCCCACGCCCCCCACCCCTCACCTGCTACTTCCGCCTCACCTGTAGTAGTTGCCGCTGTGTTGTTACTTGGAATTCTGTGTTCGTCTTGCTTTGTTGTCTTTGTGTGTGCCTGTCTGTATGTCTTTGTATGTATTAATGTTTTGTGTAATAACGTGTAATCAACAACAACAACAACACACACACACACACACACACACACACACACACACACACACACACACACACACACACACACACACACACACACACACACACACACACACACACACACACCAAACATTCATCACCTGCTGAAAGAACCATTACTAGGAAACACCTCTCACCGCCTTCCGAACACACACACACACACACACACACACACACACACACACACACACACACACACACACACACACACACACACACACACACACACACACATAAACATCACATTGAGCTACACACCCATCACTCCACCACGCCAATACACTTACCAGTAGCACCTCAGGAATGCAAAGTTACGACGAAATAAAGAAAACATAACACACCCTCACACTTTCAAAATTCACACAACTGGTGGCAGCGGTGGGATTCGAACCTACCCTACCGAAGACAAAACACCAATCTTCACCACCATTACCAAACCACAACAGACAATTGACCACACCCTTCCCTCCCTTCCCTTCAACAGAGCGGGACTACAGGTGTCTTGGGCAGTGGTCTGAGGGTGGCGTGATGTACACCTTCACACACCGCCAGGACGTGGACACCTATGAATGCTTTGCTGGTGTTGTAGTGAACCCGAATGAAATCTTTATCATTGAAGCGGGAACGAGCTGCCAGCGAGGCCTGCAACCCTTGGCACACGGCATGAAACTCGTCCGGCAAGGTAAGGCAATGGGTAGCAGGATACGAGACGGTAGAAAGAGGCAAAGGGAAAGTAGAATTGCTGGAAAAAAGGTAATAAAAGGGAAATACTTAATGAACAGGTCTACACTTATCCAAAAAAAAGGTAAAATTATGGTGGATGAAAGGTTGTGAAGGGAAGGGAAGGAAGTGAGTAATGAGTGAGGAAGTTTGGAGAAAAAATAAGATGTGGAAATGTGGTGGTGAAGTATAAGAAGGGAAGGAAGGAGTGTGTGTGGGTGTAGAGTGTTGAAAGATTTTGTTTCAGGCAGGTTTAAGGAACGGTAGTGGGCGGGTAGGGGTGAGATATATGGCAGGGGAGGGAAGGGGTGAGAATATGTAAGGTAAGTAGGTATAGAAGGGAAGTATGTTTGTAAGTCGAGGAAAGAGTAGGGGGGGGGGGGGAAAGTGGTAGGGAGAAAGGAGATAAACAAAGAAGGAAAGTGAGAAATAAGACATATAAGGAAAACAGGAAGGAAGAGAAAGAGGAAGCGTAGATTTTACACACACACACACACACACACACACACACACACACACACACACACACACACACACACACACATACAACTAGACGTGACCCCCCTCCCCTTTTCTCCACAAACAGCCACATGTAGTGAAATCCAGTCCCGGATGACCAGCCCCCCGCCCCCCCAAGACCCCTCCTCCCGCCCCTCCTGGTGGCCCCCCACTACCAAGAATCCGTGGCTGAAAAAAAGCAAACAAACTCCTCTACCTGAATGGAACAATGAAAGTAAGTGGTGTTTTTTTGTGTTTATGTGTACGTGTGTGTGTGTATGGATGAGATTTATGTGTGTGGGGGATTTTTTGTTGTTGGGTAATGTAGTTTGGAATAGTAGTAGTAGTAGTAGTAGTAGTAATAGTAGTAGTAGTAGCAATTAAGTACTTTGTTGTATTATAAGTTGTATTAATAATTCAGATAAACTTAAGTAGAAGTAATTGTGGGTTTTAGTTATAGTTATTTTTTGATAAAGTTACGGGAATTAAAATGTTTTATATTTTAGACTAACCAGCCTGTTTCCCCCTCTTTCCCTTTTCTACCCTTTCCCTCATCTCCCTTTCCCCTTCCCCTCGCCTCCCCTCCCTTCCTCTTGCCTCCCCTCCCTTCCCCTCAGTTCCACGAGCCGCCCATTCCAGCGGTGCCGACGCCCCCCCGTCTCTTGTGACGTCACTGCTCCTCGCTCCCCTCCTCATCATCTTATTGGCTGCCTCGTGATCCGCCATACACGCCAGCCAATCATCTCACGGAACGTTTGTGACGTCATCAGGACCCTAAGCCAATCACCACACGTCATCAAGATTGATAGCCAATCAGCATTCACCGCCATTACGTCATCAAGTCTCGTAGCCAATGAGCATTCTTTACGTCATTGTTCATCCTCTAATCACATCACAGGCTACTCATTAGTCATTTGTCTTTCATTCGTGTAGTTATTAAGAGTAATTAGTATATGTGTGTGGTTTTGTTTGTAATTTGAAGTAGACAGAAAATGTGATGTGTTGTAGATTATTTGTAGTGTGTGTGTATGTATCTGTGTGTGTGTGTGTGTGTGTGTGTGTGTGTGTGTGTGTGTGTGTGTGTGTGTGTGTGTGTGTGTGTGGGTGTGTGTATGTATCTGTGTGTGTGTGTGGGTGTGTTCAAAAAAGTAGTTTCTTTATATATTTTCAGGTTATTTTACAAAACATTTCATAACTTTTTCCTCCTTATTTCCCTATATGTTTAGTTCGACAAAAAAGTGAGGCATTACCAGCAGTATTTTTGATCTTTTCTTCTATTTTACATTAATTTGTTTAGTATTATCTTTGTGTGTGTGTGTTTTGTAGCTTTATTTAGTATTATTTTATTACCTTTTGTTGCATTTCCTTCATTCTCTCTAGTCACTTGTTGCGTGGTAAAAGAGAGAGAGAGAGAGAGAGAGAGAGAGAGAGAGAGAGAGAGAGAGAGAGAGAGAGAGAGAGAGAGAGAGAATTTCCCCCATCTACCTGTTACCTGTTTAATGACTTGTCAGTGAACCTCACCTTACCTTTCAGTATTGCCCCTTCCCCTCCCTTCCCCTCACCTCTTCCCTTCTCCCCTTCCCTTCCTTCCATTACAACAATTTTCCTCTCTCAACTTTAACCTTCCCCTTTCCCCTCTTTCCTCCTCTATTTCCCCTTCTCCCCTTATATTCTCCATTCTGTCTGACACTCTTATTCATCCCCTCTTCTCTTCTTCCTTTCCTTCTACCTCCTTATCTCCCCTTCCTCCCCTTCCCCTTTCCCCTTGGCTAACTAGCACTTATCTAGTCATACGGTCGTCTGTGCCAGTGCCAGCCTCCTCCCCCCCTCTCCCCCCAACCTGCTGTCATGTATATAATGATAATAATGATAATGATGATGATGATGATAATGACTCAATTGGGTTGTTATTACTTCACTGTTCTGAGTTTAATTGTGGAAATGTGATGTTTGAGAGAGAGAGAGAGAGAGAGAGAGAGAGAGAGAGAGAGAGAGAGAGAGAGAGAGAGAGAGAGAGAGAGAGAGAGAGAGAGAGAGAGAGAGAGAGAATTTGTATATCTATCTATCTATCAGTCAGTGTTTATCTATCAGTCTGTTTGTCCAGAGCTGAATAAGTATACATATCAACTCGGCATGAATATACATTTGTAAATAATGTATATAAATTAGTACTTTTAAGAAGTGTATAATGTATTAATAGTTGTAATTCCACGTGTAGTTCATCTTTTTTTTATTATATTTTTTATTGTTATATTTATTTTCATCGGTGTTCGTTCGTGTTTGTATTGTGATCCCGTAACTCTGATGAAAAGAACAATAAAATGATGATGATGATTATGATTGATGAATTATTGACATTCTCGTTTTTTTTTTTTTTTTTTTTTTTTTTTTTTTTTTTTTTACGTTAAATTGATGAAGTTATGATGTTCCTCTGGCCAATCAGCGCATGATACGTTAATGGTAATAGTAGTAGTAGTAGTAGTTGTTGTTGTTGTTGTGGTGGTATATAAGGGAGTAAACAGTCCGATTATTCTTATCAAGCTATTTGTATTTTATCATTTTCTTTTTTCCAAACTGTGAAAAAAGAAGAAAGAAAAAAATGCTCAATTTCCTCGAAGAATTTACGGCTATGATTGCAAAACACGGGAAGGGATGGGAAGGGAAACCGATTTCACGAGGGAGCCAAAACGTGGAGCCCAAACCGTGCCAAATAAAGGTACCGGGAACTCCTTAACAATGGAGTCGAATTCTCTTTATAATAGAGTTGGATTCCCTTAATAATGGTGTTGAATCCCTTGTAATAGCGTTCAATTCCCTTTGGGCCGCGTTGAGGTCGGTAAGACGGGATGAGCCGCTCTGTAAACAGGATGACGGTAGGTAATCTTCCTCTTCCTTCCAACTGACTCAAAGGCGCCTCTATATCTATCTTTCACACTCCATTGCCCCTAGAGAGAGAGAGAGAGAGAGAGAGAGAGAGAGAGAGAGAGAGAGAGAGAGAGAGAGAGAGAGAGAGAAAGGCTCCAACTAAATTATATTCTATTATCGAGACGTGAGGGAGCGCGAGAAGGATAGCTTCCAATTCTCAGCAGCAGGGAGAATAGGACTGAGAGGGAGGGAGGGAGGGAGAGGGGAAGTGAGGCCCAAGAAAGGGTGTTCGATCGTATACAGCCAAAAAGAGGGGAGGGAGAGAGGGGAATCGAGGCCATAACTAAATGTGTTGAAATTCTATGTAGACATACGGTTGGTGGTGGTGGTGGTGGTGGTGGTGGTGGTGGTGGTGGAGGGGATAGAGGAGAGTAAAGAAGATAGGAAAAGAAATAGAGAAGGGAGGCTGGAGATATAAGGGAAGGTAGAGAAGAGAGGAGAGAAATCAGTGGAATGGAGAAGAGAAAATTAAAAGGAAGAAAGGAGACGTAAGGGGGAAGAGCAAACTAAGAAGTAAAGGAAGAGAAAGAAAAGGAATAGTGGAAGGGAGAG